>JASCZW010000390.1:0-134500 GCA_034211315.2 Aedes japonicus | reverse complement strand
CTAGGGTGGGACACGGACATATGAAAGAAAAAAATATTCGCTCCCCAATGATTTTTGAAGCCTTTTGGGACCCATAATAACTGTGCAAAATTTCAGCTCGATCGGTGAAACTATATTTTTGCTCACGAGGTTTTAATTTTACATAGGATTTTATATGGGAAAACTTACTTTTACATTGAATAATCTGGCGAGGTGACCCGTTGCCACCTAAAAATAAGTGAATCAAATTTTCTTCTTGGAAATTTTCCAAGGAAACTTTTCTTTGGAGACTGCAAAGCGATCCGACGATTGTAGAAAAAGTTATTAAGCTAAAACTGATTACAATCCAAATGAACGGCTCACTGAACTGTTTTTCCTAACAACACTGCCACCTGCAGCATGGCCTGTAGCCTGCTGCTGTCGGCGCGAAGCAACCACGTTGTTGTGAGGCGTTTACTCAGCATGGAGGAAAGTCGATGTCATGCGCGTAGTATCTTTGGTTTGGATGATACTGTGCACACGCTTCCGGTATAGTGGACCTATTATTTTTAACGGGGTCATTTATTCGCAATTTTAACATGTTTTTGCACAAAATTTATCCCAACAATTAAACATTTCAACGAATAACATCGAAAGTAGAGTAAGACCTCCTAAAAAAGAAATATAGGCTGAACCTGAAGCTCTGCAAAATAAGATGCTCGGAAAAACGAATAAATATCTTTTTCAGACAATTTATTCTAAATTTTAGCATTCAAAATATTGGTACAATTTACAAAACTGGTACATCTGGACTTTGCAAAAAAATCGTATTTTAGTCAATGTGCCGCTACTAAGGCTTCAATACTTCATTTAACTTCAAACCCATTTTTACTTTCATTTTAACTTTACAACCATTTGAGCGACTTCTTCGATGCACTCTGGGATGGCATAATGCTTCAAATAATTATAATAAAACATCACTTGAAGCGCATCCCTTTTTGTTGGTATTATTTTGGGTTTGAACTAGTTTAAAACTAGGCCAACAAAAGGAATCGACACTGTTCCATTTTCTTCAAGCAACAGATTATAATTCGAACTCGCAACGGAAGCTTTGTATAACTTCGTTCAAACGGAGTCAACTGTCAAACTGTTCTATGTGCTTGATATCGGCTTTCCTCCATGCCGAGTGAACGCCCCACAACAACGTGGTTGCTTCGCGCCAACAGCAGCAGGCTACAGGCCATGCTGCAGGTGGCAGTGTTGTTAGGAAAAACAGTTCAGTGAGCCGTTCATTTGGATTGTAATCAGTTTTAGCTTAATAACTTTTTCTACAATCGTCGGATCGCTTTGCAGTCTCCAAAGAAAAGTTTCCTTGGAAAATTTCCAAGAAGAAAATTTGATTCACTTATTTTTAGGTGGCAACGGGTCACCTCGCCAGATTATTCAATGTAAAAGTAAGTTTTCCCATATAAAATCCTATGTAAAATTAAAACCTCGTGAGCAAAAATATAGTTTCACCGATCGAGCTGAAATTTTGCACAGTTATTATGGATCCCAAAAGGCTTCCAAAAATTACTAGGGAACTAGAATTTTAATTTTGACCCAGCCTAGTGTACACACGTATTAATATGATTTTCTAACCTAAATCCTGCCTTTGTGGGACCCATTCCGAATCCTTCTAAAAAATATGTCGTGAAGGTACAAATTGAGCATAATGGCGGCCACTTTCGGATTTCAAGCAAAACAATGCATTAGGTCCTAAGTAACATTGAGAGACTCTCTTTGTCGATTTTCTCTTTGCGTTCCTACGGCTATGTAAATACATATTCAAGTATTTTCTACATACAGTACGGTAGCATAAAGTGTTATTGAGGATCCAATACGTCGAAAACATCAGCAAATCATTTAATAGACAAGCTATTAACCAAAGAAAAAGTCGACGAAGAGAATCTCTCAACGTTACTTAGGACCTAATGCATGGTTCTGCTTGATTTATTTCGATTTTTCTATGAGACTAAGATTTCCTAGGCACACTATTAGAATGCTCACTTCAGGGTAAAATGTAAAACATATCGTTATGTATTTGATGGACCATTAGGGAAAAACAACTGCTAAACAAATCACAAACAACATTTTGCGCCTACTGTGTGTCATGCTGTGTTTTTGTTTTTGAAAATCAAGCTTCTTCCCAAGCTTCTTCATTAACAAAATGACACAACAGGTACTAGTTAGAACTACGATCTAATGTTGAATTCATGCTCGACGTCCTGGCTTATGACAACATCATCAGCCAACAACATAGGCCTCATGAAGCCTCGAAACCGGAACAACATATCCGGGAGGCACATGAGTTAGTTTTAGATTTTGTCCTCCCTGAAATTTCAGTACATCCCATGCAGAAGTTTGTTTTTTGTTTTTTTGTTTGTTCCTCTGGAAGGATAATTGAATCACCTACTTCCATTTCTTCGTCAACAACTATCCGTAATAACAACCCAGCCAAAGCTTTGATCTTACATAATCGTGCTCCTAATAAACATTCTTCCTGTTTCCTTTCTTTCTCTTCCTCTCTTGATGTTGCATAGGTACCACAACGGTAAAACTAGGACCGTGTGCTATATGCTCTGGCCAGATGGGCGCTACCCGACGTCGATGGCAGATTACATGTAAGTATAATGTAAACTCGAAAGACTATATTTTGGCACAAACAGTGAAGGGCCATCCTTTGTAGATCGGTTCGGGCTGAATGAGATTATGATGTTCCGTCAAATGAAATAAGGAATGGCATTCCGGTCAAGGAGGCATCCGGCCATGCTTGAAATGGGACAAATTTCACCACAACGGACTGTTTGGGCCAAGCGGAGTCGTTGAAGATAAATTTCATTAGAAAGCTTCTGGGGAATTCACTGCATCAGATTTCAAAGGAATTTTATGTGTGTTAATGTTTGGTGTGCTTGAGCAACTGGGCCTGATAATTTATACAAGACGAGTTCTCAAAAACGAAACCATATCGTTAGTCTTGATTTAAGGCACAACACCGTCAGGTGTGATTCACGAATCTCTTTCAATGATTTCATTTCATTTTTGTTGAAAATTTCATCCGACTTCAGAGTGATTATCACTGATAAATTAAAACCCCACTAAAACTGGGAGGCATGTCGCATTCAAAAATAAAGGGCGTTAAGCACTGTTCATTTTTAAAGAGGATACTTTTGTATATGATAAAAAGTGGAAGCTTTACTCAATTTTGTTGTAAATTGTTTAATTGTGTAATTCAATGCACTGACAGGCGACCGGCATTTTTTATCTGCGTCAAAACAGTTTGAGTTTAGCAAAATGGAGCGAATAGACAAGGACACTTGAGTTTTGATTGTTTAAAAGTACTATGAGGAACTGTCTTGTAGACATATTGCTCAAATTGTGAAAAAAAATCGAAGACTGGTGTATACAATATCACCAAAAGGTTTGGAGAGGAGCATACTTTGAACGATCTGCCAAGATCCAGAAGCGGCCCTGTCAACCCGCAAAAGGGAAGAAATGTGTACCAGAAGGCGAAGTGAGTATAATACTGCAAGGGTGGCGATAAAAAACATCTCACCTACTCCCCCCCCTCTTCAAAGCTACTTCATTTTAGAAATTTGGGAAGGAAACTGAAATTGAGCGCCATTTCTCATAAAGTTACCAACCCAGTGAATGGTGTTGGAAGTTGATATACGTGCGCGGCTTTCATACTGGTTGATTGAATAATATTCTTGAGAATAAATCGAAAATGGTCAGCAAACAGAAAGTAGATGTGGTTCGAAATTACCTAGCAAATATTTTCTAAAATTAGAATGGACTCACCAAGTTCGACAATTCCATCAAATTCAACTTATTTTAAGCTGTAGACGCGTCTGTTGAGCCAAATAACTTATGACGCCTCTGCCCTGCAATATCCTCAACCAACATTGAAGGAACGAAAACAATGCTAGCAATTCAAAGAAATAATGCCACGTAATCAGCATTCGTATGTTGCAATGAGTTGTGTCTCAGGATCTGCTGTAAAAACATCATTTAAAGAGAGAAACAATGCCGCTTCAGAAAACAATCCTAGTAGTAGTCGTTCCACAGGCAATTTGTTTAATTACTTTAAATTTTACTTTGCCCCTCAACGTGATGTATTGGGTGTAAAATGGAGCACAATGGTTGCTGCAAAAGTGTTAAAAAAAAAGGGAAAAGGGATCGGATATCACGTGAACACTAATTGGATATCATCCACCCACCGCAGTCGGCAGACTTACATTAACTGTGCAAATTAAACAACGAGCCTGTGCATTAAGGGAGCTTTATTTTAGTGAGATATGTTTTTTGTTTCGCACTCCCTTATTAATTTTAACGACAATGTAAATTGAACAAAAATAATTTAATTGGATGTCAACGTCATTTGTCATGTTTAATTGACATTTTTCACTACTATTACATCAGATGAAATTGGCTTATTCAGGCTAAGGCTGGTCCGTCACGCAAAAGAGACGACCTGGACCCATCAACCCATTGACTCATGGGCCGGCTTTATTTTACAGCCCCTTCCAGAGACGTGATTAGAGATTTTTCGTCTCGAAAAATTCCAACGGAGCCGACTGCTGCTGTACCACCGGCGCTGTCTTTAAGCAACTAACTTTAGTCTTACCAGTCCTTACATAGAGCTACTATAAAACTACCAACCTGAACGCTAGCTGCAAATAAAATTAGATAGTCCTGTTAATTCCACTCTAACGATTTAATTTGCTGGAAAAGAATTTTTTTTTCTAATAAAATAAAATTAAACAAAGAAAAATCAACAGCAATGTTGAAATTCTTTGAAATTTCATTGCACGGAGAAATTAAGTCATTTTCACTCATCTTGACATTTAAGTAAAACCAGTCATAATTGAGTTATAAACAAAGTACTAAAATTCTGAAAAAAAAAACTCAATGACAATGCTACACCTATGGGGATCGATTTACACAAACCGTAGTAAACTGTCATTCATCTGAGTTGCAGCTGTATGTGTGAGCGTGTAGAACGTAAACAAAACCACAAGAAGCGTTAATTTTGTAACGTTGTCAAGTTGTCAATTGAGCAGAAACTTTGTAGGTGCGAGACTTTTGGTATACGCCGCCTTTTCTAGGAGAGAAAAAACTCCGATTGCAACAATTTCCACCAGAATGCCATAATGTTTTGAGGCCATATAAGGATGACGTAATGGATGATGAATTCGTCTTTTAAGAAGATAACGCCGCGATCCACGTAAGTAAAGTATCTAAATAATGGTCATCCGTGTGAGATATCATAATTTTTGACTGGCCAGCACGAAGTCCTGACCTAAATCCCATTGATTTATTTGGAGCCTCCTGGCCAGAAGGGTGTACAGCGGAGGAATACAGTTTGGAACGGTTCGAGAGCTCCAAGTAGCCGTAAGAGAAGAATTGCGAAAGATGCCATTGGACATGCTACAGAAACTGGGAAATTCGATGCCGAAACGAATTTTTGAAATAATTCTGAAAAATTGTAAACCAAATATGTACATGTAGGAATTTCCCATCTAAAAAAATGTTTTATTTCTTCAGCTAAGTACCATTGGAACAGAAACAAAAGCGGTCTTGTAGAAATAATGCATCTCACTACTGTAAACAATTATAACAAGCGGCATTTAACCTTTGAATCGGAAGACAATCTGAAAAATTACCATGCGCTTATAGGAATTTCCAGTACTGTATTAAATTAGGTTTAAATTAAATTCAATCTCATATCAACTTTTGCAACCACCTTACTATCTACTTCTTTGTTTTGGTCAGTAACAAAGCCTCATATATACTCTGAGCCAGACATCGGACTATAGGCGGTTGCTTTCACCATTAACGCCGACCTCACAGGTGGCCTGGATAACAGGAATAATAGGTAACTACTAAATTGGTGGGCAACAAGTAAGCTTAACCCTTATGTGATCGACAGGGTACCCGGGTACCTTTTCATGTTATACATTACTAAATTTCATAGTTTATTTTAAACTAGGAAGCTGAAATTTAGTGACATCCTAATTATAGTTGGAAGGCAACTTTTTACATAAAAACATTTCGTATAGTAGCAAGGGGTGCCGAAGGGGGGGACCTCGATTTTTTTTACCCCTTAAGTGATGGACAGGGTACCCGGGTACCCACCAAATTCATATGACCATAACTCTGGCTTTTATTGACTGATTATTATTCTTTTGGCACCGTTAGATTTCAAAACTCATTGGCTTCAGGGACATTATAGGCAATGACCATTTGAATTCATCTGGTTTCCGTAAATCCGGGTTACCGGGGCTGTGTTCCTGGACGGAGACACAATATCAGAACATCTATTGAATTTGCAAGAATGGATGTCAGAATGTTAGGAATAACTCCCAAAACTATTTCTATCCTACTGTGGGACATATGCCAACTTGTTCCTGGAATGGCCATTCTGTAACAGGTTCCTGTGCGGCCTCGAGTGGCCATGAACATTTTCAGTAGAAACCCCTGGCAATATGGGTATCAAAATTCATGAAATTTCTCCAGTACGATATTTCTTAACGTTTAGTGGCAATCTGATGATTTGTCCTCAGACCGGTTTTTCCGGAACAGGTTCCCATGGGGCCTCAAGTGGCCATGAACATTTTCAGTAAAAACCCTGTCAATATGAGCATTAAAATTCATGAAATTTCTCCAGTAGAATATTTCTCAACGTTTTTTGTGGCTATCTGATGATTTATCCTAAGACCTGTCAATCCGGAATAGGTTCCCGTCAAGTCTCGAGTGGTTATGAACATTTTAAGAAGGAAACCTTGACAATTTGATTATCAAAATTCCAACGTTTATCAACGTGTTATGGCCAGTTTTGTCCATGGCCACTCGAGGCCTCACGGGAATTTGTTTCGAAATGAATGTTCAGAGGACAAATCATCAGATGCCAAAAAACGTTAAGAAATAGCTATCTGGAAAAATTTCATGAATTTTGAAGCCCATATTGTCAAGGTTTCCTTCTAAACATGAACATGGCCAGTTGAAGCCAAACGAAAACCTGTTCCGGTGAAACAGGTCCGAGAACAAATCATCAGATTGCCACTTAACTTTGATAAATAGCCTACTGGAGAAATTTCATGAATTTTGACACCTATATTGCCAGGGGTTTCTACTGTAAATGTTCATGGCCACTCGAGGCCCCACGGGAACCTGTTCCGGATTGACCGGTCCAGGACAAATCATCAGATAGCTACGAAATGTTGAGAAATATCCAACTGGAGAAATTTCATGAATTTTGATACCCATATTTTCAGGGGTTTCTACTGAAAATGTTCATGGCCAATCGAGGCCCGACGGGAACCTGTTCCGAATTGACCGGTCCAAGGACAAATCATCAAATAACTACAAAATGTTGAGAAATATCCAACTGGAAGAATTTCATGAATTTTGATACCTATATTGCCAGGGGTTTCTACTGGAAATGTTCATGGCCACTCGAGGCCCCACGGGAACCTTTTCAAGATTGACCGGTTCAAGGAAAAATCATCAAATAACCAAAAAATGTTGAGAAATATCCTACTGGAGAAATTTCATGAACTTTGATACCCATATTGCCAAAGGTTTCTACTGAAAATGTTCATGGCCACTCGAGGCCCCACGGGAACCCGTTCTGGATTGACCGGTCCAAGGACAAATCATCAGATAGTTACAAAATGTTGAGAAATATCCTACTGGAGAAATTTCATGAATTTTGATACCCATATTGCCAGGGGTTTCTTTTTAAATATTTTTATGAGCACTCGTGGCCCCACGGGAACCGGTTACAGAATGGCTGTTGCAGGAACAAGTTGGCATATTGCCCACAATTGAATAGAAATGGTTTCTTGGAATTATTTCATAGATTTTGACATCCATTTCCGGAAATTTAATAGTTATTTCCAAATAGTGCCTCCGAGATCCGAGAAATTTTTGTAAAAATTTGTTCTTGAAAATTCCCTTTCTATCTGTTTTCCTGATTTAAAAAGAATTTTCGAAAGCTTGAGCATATATACGTTTATTATTTTGTAATTACTGATTCTTGCATGTTTTTCGGAAAACACTGTTTTTCGTTTGGAAATGCAGACACGTTGTTGGAATAGTTTGTTTTTTTTTTTTAATTTAAATCATTCTAAACTTTGTCTAAAATTTTCGTTAATTCATGAGGATATACTGATTGAAATTCGATAATTCCTTAAAACTCGTTATAACTCTTTTCCTAAATACCTTTCACTATTTTTCAAAATAAATTTTCTAATGTTCCTTTTTTCTGGAGTGCATGAAATTTACACAATTGTCGTTCATAGATTTGTGGTATTTTCCTTAAACTTTCGTAAGACTCTATAATTTCATTCAACATCAACTATGTGCTTTTTTTTATTATTGTTCCGGTACAGTGCATTTTTTTTCGATTTTGGAATATTCTTCTTTCCTTTTTTGATTTTGAAGACATAGAGTTTTTCTGGAGTTAGCGCTATTTTATTTTTTTAACGTAGTACTTAGTTTCTTTTATCTACACCGAGAGTTAATTCAATTTTTATTAAATGAAAGATTACGTAAGAGTGTAAAGTTTTTGAACTCTTATAACTCTCGTTCGACTCGACAGAATGACTTTATTTAAAAACTATTCTGTAAGAAAAATTTACAAATTTTCTGGATTAAAAGTTCAATCAAGTGTACTCCATATTTGTGCTTCTGTGTTCCTCTATCGAACCAAATTGATTTAAGAGTTCGACACTAGCTCTCAGCTGGTGGTTCTGATAGGGCTCTGCCTATCCACCTCAGTCCGTCCTGTTGTGGCATGGGAGACAAGCAGAGGTGATAATTTTATATATTTTTTGCAAACCAGTGCTGCAAAATTTTAGGCCCGCGCACCACCAACAGTTTATGTGTACAGTTGTACCGAGCATGGAGCAAACACGGCTGCAAACTGTACTCAATGTGAGAGGCCACTTAACTCAGTCGCATGGGAAATGCAACTCACCACTTACGAAATTGAGTCGCAGTTTCCATGCGACTGAGTAAAGTGGCCTCTCATATTGAGTTGAATTTCTGGCTCTGTAGAAAACAGAAAGAGAGCCCTATTTTTGCCGACAGTTCCTAACTGTTAAGAAATAGCGTGTGACTGTATACACAGAATAAAATAAACATTTAATTTTCTGCGTTATCTAATGCACATAAAGGGAATGCTAGATTTGGCAGAGAATAATGGGATATTTCATGTAAATTTAAGCCAGATTACGCCTGAGTCTAGCCTTTTGTATGAAAAATTTCAACATTGTTGTATGGCGCATGAAAAATTGCACACAATTTCGTTGTTTACGCCTCCTTTGGCTTAGAATTAAACGAAGGGATTTGCACGCTTATTAAAATTAATTATTTTTTTCTGTGTATGAAAGTTTGATTAAAAACACACATATATAATAATTTTCGGTTGTGGCTTGTTCATAAATCTATGTGGTAACTTTTTTTTAAACCATAGCCTGGTTCTAGCAGATATGGTAAAAAGTTCAATGAACTATTTTACGGAGTGAATGCAGCACAGGATTTTCACTTTTCACTTTTTCTTTCATACGGCATGGACGTTGTTGAACAAAGAACCAAACATTAACCCGCAAGTTTATAGAAACGGGCCCCACAATTTTAAATTCGTGCAAGTGTTAATGTTGATTCATTTATTGTATGCCTCATTTATCGGCAAGCTTATGTCAAACATTGAAATCATTTCTTCTACTTTAAAAATGTATCTTAATTTTGTTTATTTTTATATCTTACTTTTTTTACATATTAAGTAATAGAAGTTTTGATTGAGTTGTGTTGTTTTTTGCATGTGATATCGATTTCCCTCTTGGGAGTGTATTGTATTAGAAAATTTGATAGCCTAGTCAACTACAATACCGGAAGCCTAGTTTACAAGATGTCTGATGATCGGATGGGGCCCCGGGCACGATTTTCAGAACCTTTCCAGGATTACACCTTTTCTATCGCCTAGTTTATGGAGGGCAGTTCAGTTATATGGAGTTTTCGATTGTGGCTATAGGCGCAACTCTTCCGGAATGGCAAACCTTAACCGAAGTGTAAAGCTTGCTTCAGATAGAATTGGAACAAAAACAATTGCCTATATTTCAGTTATTTATTATTGAATTCAAGATCTTTTTTTATACAAATGTAGCGTTTTCTTCAAACTTGTAAGAAAAAATACGGATAAAATTATTCGTCACGGTTTCGAAGGAGTTCTCGAATTTTTCCTGTAACACGGCTCATTAGGCGGCGCACACCTTCTTCGTCCATCGTTTTAGCTATCTTATTCCACCAGGTCTTCATCTGATTGATGTCTTTGACAATCTTTCCCTTTGCCTTGAATCTCCTCTTCATGATTGCCCAGTATTTCTCAATAGGGCGGAACTGGGGGCAGTTGGGTGGGTTAAGGTTTTTCGGAACAACCTGGACCCCTTTCTCTGCATACCATTCTTGAACGACTTTGCTGTAATGACAGCTTGCCTAATCTGGCCAAAACATTACGGGATGGTCGTGGGATCGAATGAACGGCAAAATTCGTGTTTGGAGACACTCTTTTTGGTATAGTTCCGACGTCATTGTCTTATTTGTAACGAAAACTTTCGTTTTTCTGCCACAGCTGCAAATGCCCTGCCAAATCATGAATTTTCGTGCAAATTTGTCGGCAAAAACAAATTTAAATTTGGCTGGAACATCCTCCCGAGCCGTTGCCAAGTAAAATTTTTGACCTGGGATTTGAAGTCAGCCTTGACATAGGTTTCATCGTCCATCAGAAGACACCCGTCGAATTTGGTCAGCACCTGGTCGTATAGCTTCCGAGCACGGATTTTGGCCACACTTTTCTGTTTTATGGTGCGATTTGGCTGTTTACTAGCTCGATACGACTTGATTCCTTCCCGGAGTCGAGTTCTCATGGGCAGCACCGAATTTTCTGGCCAAATCACGGTCCGACAGATTGGGATTCCTCTTAATCGTCTTCAAAATCTTACCACGCAGTTTCCGGTCAACAGTTCCACTCCGACGATTGGCTTGAGGCTTCAATGTTTCTTCAATGTTTCTTTATACCGTTTGATAATGCGCCATACGGTATTTCTGGGCAATTTCAGCTGTTTAGCTAGCCTAAATGCAGACCACAATGGATTTTCCAAATAACTGTGCACACGGCTTCCATGTTGATTGTTTACAAAGTACAGTCGATTTGCGGAATGTTAAAAATGCATACGTGAAGCTGACAAACTTCCCGACACGTGGGCGCCAAGAACTTCCAAATCCGTTAACCAGGAGCGCCACAATATCAGCAAAAGTTTGTTCCAATTCTAAATGAAGCAAGCCTTAGAAGGATTTGAATATGAACTGCAAACTCGTTCTTGATCGATAGAGTGAATTTTTTGTTGATAGAGATCTTAACAAAGTATTTTATATAGTTGAGGTTTTGTGAACATGCGATCGGAACAACAACTTGCTATCCAGGGTAAGACCAAGGTAGACTACTTTCCTGGACCAATCGTGGTGGACTTTCACATCTCCTGGCGGAATGAGTCGTAAAATTGAGATTGAGTGCGGAAACATAATCATCTTTGTTTAACTGAATTTATACAGATCTACCAGTTATTGAAATATTATGACATAACATTGAAACTCTCCTGAGGTTTTGTAGTCGAAGCAAGAATCACTTGACTTTTGTAGATGATGTAAGTGTCGTCCGTAAACATCGACAAAATATCACCACCCCTGCCGGGAAACATCTGACGTTACCACTTACAATCAGACCAAGGCCGGTGTAGCCTCTGCTATACACAGAAGTTGTTTCCATTGTAATCGGTCCATGGCTGGCCTCGCCAGCCACCTTGCAGATTGCGCGCCACTTCTTGTTGTATCGTCTTCGTGAAACATTTTAACAGGGCTGTCGTCCGACAATCTTACGACATGCCCAGCCCATCTTAGTCGACCGATTTTAGCGATGTGTGCAATGGGTAGTTCTCCCAGCAACTGATGCAATGCGTGGTTCATTCGCCTCCTCCACGTTCCGTCTTCCATCTGAACTCCACCCTAGATCGTACGCCGCTTCCGTTCAAAGACACCAAGGGCGCGTTGGTCCTCCACTAGCAATGTCCATGTTTCGTGGCCGCAGAGAACTACCGGTCTAATTCTAGACAAAATAGTCAAAAGGTCGAAAGTAACATTTGTAAACAATGACTTCTAGCGTATTTTTCTGGGATCTGCTTGCTCCCACGAACCAAATAGCGCCAGAAATAGATACAAGGAGTTATTACCTTCCCGTTAGTAGTGGATGTAGATGTTAGAAACCTGGCATTTCCAGGAAATTTACGTTTTAAGTCTTTGTTTACAATTGTTACTTTCGACCTTTTGACGATTTTGTCTAGAATTATTGTCTTGTAGATGGTCAATTTTGTGGTTCGGCGAAAAACAGTATCAGAATGGAAATTGTTCTGGAATTGATGGAATGATGTTTTGATGATCTTAACAAGATATGAAATCATATCGGTCTGGCTTGAGTGCTATTTACTAGTGTTGAATAGCATAGCCCAGAAAGAAGAGGGTCACGAAAATGCAGTATGACGCCAAAAACTTCCCGTTCAAAGGAAGACGTATTTAGTCTCAGAAAATTCCAACGACATCTACTGGAATTGATTCCGACTGGGGTGAGAAGAATCTACCCTTATCACTGGCGCCGTCCTCCGCTTGAGACGTATAGATGTTATCCACACAGATAAAAAGAAACATTGAATTTTCTGCGTTATCTAATGCACATAAAGGGAATGCTAGATTTGCCAGAAAATAATGGGATGTTTCATGTAAATTTAAGCCAGATAACGCCTGAATCCATCCTGTTGTATGAAAGATTGCCAATATTGTTGTATGGCACATGAATAGTTGCAAACAATTCCGTTGTTTACGCCTCCTTTAGCTTGGATTTGAACGAAGTGAAATTTTACACGCTTGTTAGAATTAATTATTTTTTTCTGTGCACTACACCAGGTCGCTCTAGAATGAAGCTTGAAATTAAAATAAATGCATAATATTAACTGATGAACTCGGATGTCATTTTCAATAATGTGGCTTCAGTATAAAGTTAAAAGGCATAAAAACATAACTTTTTGGATGAGGAGTATCAACATTTTCGGAAGACCGAACAACCGAACCCGGATGTTATAATAAAGCTCTTCCTTTTCAAACTTCCAGCCAGCATTTGTTCCGGCTTGTTCCATTGAGTTTGTGATGTTGAGGAATAAAACCGCCAGAACGTCACCACGTTTTTCAAAGTGGATGCACTACATGAAAAATTTAGCCTACTGATGTTACCACCTCGACTCAAAAGCAAACGTACGCACTGTTAACCAGAATCAATTTAATGTGAAAATTATTTTACCCAAAATTGCTCGTTCAATTGCAAATGTGAAACTCGACTCACTAGCTAATAAACTCAACTTTAATGAATTTTGAGTTGAACTCAAATCAATCATTGAGTTAATACCAATAATCGTGTATGTTCTCAACACTCATAAAATCTTCCTCATCCTTAGAGGAAGCCAATTTTGAGATATTGCCCTGAGTTACACAGGGGTGGTGGAAGCAGTAAAGGTGACAATAAATTCTTGGTCCGGTGTTGCTGATGACTGAAAATGAAACTTTTTTAGCTTCCTATTTTCAATTACACGGTGCTTTTCGCATGCCCTGCATCGATCGTTAAATTTGTTTCGTTCGTCGAAGTGGGATAAGGTTTTTTGCATAATTTAAATGGGGTAGTAGCAGTGACTGGATAGTCAAGAAAAATAAAATATAATGTTTGGTTCTGGGAGTAGCAGCGCATCGGTCTCAAGCTGATTGAATCAACCCTCAAAATATGACTTACAACGAATAATTGAGGAGTTGAAATATCACAGCGAATCAAAACAAAAACAAACAACAAAAACAATGGGTTACTTAAAGCTATGTCCATTTAGAATCCGGAATAATAAAATCATCTGTATCAAGGTAACGGACTGACGTACAAATAAGATTAATACCTCAAAACAAAGGTAATTCACTGCGCTAGAGGAAAAAAAAATCAATACAAATCATTTCTCCTCGTTTCTAATGAAAATTCGCACTTTCACCTTTATTCCTTCCATCAAACGCTGCACACCTCCGGAGTCAACTTCCTTGGCATATTTGTTCCACATTTTGGTCATCTGAGTCGCGCCCCGAGCCGTTTTTCCACTTTTCTTAAGCTTCCGCTTCATTATTGCCCAAAATCTCTCGATGGGCCGGAACTGCGGGCAGTTGGGTGGATTTATGTTTTTATCGATGAAATCTACGTTATTATCGCGGTACCACTGGATGACTCCCCGGCTGTAGTGGCAACTCGCCAAATCTGGCCAGAACTTCACGGGATCTTTATGGGCTTTAATGAAAGGTTGGCTTGATAAGAACGATATCCTGGGTTTGCTCTGACGGTTCTCAACTCCTTCTGGTTCAGCTTGCGATCATATGTTCCACTACGACGCTTACCTTGAGGCACTTGATCCACGCTCTTTTGCTCCTTGAAACGTTTGAGAACATCATACAGAGTTGATTTGGCGATTTTCAACGTTTTTGCGATTTTTATTGCGAGCCACATTGTTGATAGTCCGTGGGTGTGCAGAATTTTTTCTCTCCTCTCGGCTTCCACCTGGAATAACGTTTGACTCACTGCACGAAACACCCTGAAATTTATACCACAGAAATTGGGCGCCTAGGTGAACAAACCGCTGTAAAATATTTCTTGCAGCGGTCACTTTCCGTGTCGCTGCAGCACAATAAGTGGTTTCGGATTCTAACTGGACCGAAATTTGGGACCGATAAGGGTTCTTAAGCGGTTCAATTTGTGATTTTCATCAGTGGAGCGTCTCTTTTACTCATAATTTTAATCAACAAAGGACCTGAATCAAAATACAACACAACCATTCTTCTCCAATACTTCGCAAAGATCACATCGTGCCTGATATCCCGTTTGTTTGAAAAATGTGTTGCCCAGTGCGAGTCTCTCTAATCTGGCGTGCGCCCAGTGCCTATTTAACTAAAAGGCTCGGCAAGGCAATGAAACGTGACGTTCGCCTGGATGATGCAACAGCCGCTCATGGATTTCCTCCAGTGGGCTCCAGGCTCGACGCAAATGAACCAAACTCAATTTAGAACCTTCCCGTCATTTTGACGCATTTGGCGAAACTCGGTCCTCCAACGGCATTCTCAAATTTATTACTTGCCACAAACTACCCCCTCCGCCTTCAACCGCGCCCAAAGAAAACATACGGAGAAAGCAAAACTTCTACGATGGCATCAAAGTATCCGGAGCATATTTTCCACCCCGGAAGGGCCTTTGATGAGTTTCGACGTTTTTTGACAATCGCATCTGTTCCATCGGGTCGGAGGGATGATTTATATAGAAACGAATTCAAACGGTTCCGTTCCACTCTATCGCTTGTCGCTTTGATGAAGTGGCTTCCGGCGGTTGATTTTCGTCTGTTTGTAGTCCGATTCCGAACCAAGCTGTGGCACATTATCGGCCAATTGGATGGGATAAATGTGGTTTATGGCCGCTTTTATTGGTAGTAAACTTTGCTTTTCCGCTGTGGTTTCCCCTTTCCGGAGTTTCGACATGGAATCGTAACATTTGAAGTCGTTAATATTTAATCTCACATCTTTTTCAAGCGATTACACGTTTTGAGCGATGCATGAGGCAATCTACTAGAAACATTGAAAGGATTTAAAATTGATAACATTTGCTACAGAGCTGATGGATCAGGACAGTGTCGTCCTTACTTGCAACACCAGTTAATTCAATTTACATGGTGAACTCTTTACTTTAGGTAACTATGTTAGCAAGCAGAAGCTGAAGTGCTTTTCATTTGACTTTCCTTTTTTTTCTTTTTTCTTTCTTTTTATGGCGATAGAATCCCCTTGAGACAACCTTGGCTCAATGAAAACAAAGACGTATGATGCATGTCACCTTCAGGAATGTAGCCATGAGGGTCGAACATCAACATTTTTCGTGTGGGTGAAGTAACTCCGTTGGCATACTCTGATGATTTATGCAAAATTCAGATCAGAGTCGCAAAAGTTGAAGTTGATCGTTCGAAGAGTATCTTTCCTTGGCAGTCTGTGAGCTTTGGGATGTAAATATGTCTTTCCTATTGTAAAAGCTTTTGATTTAACAGCAAGATGTATGCTAACGGATAAACGATATTTCATATTTCATATTTGTTGCAGTCAGGTTCTTTCTACATAGCTCCTTTATTTCTTCAACATGGATTTATTTGAGATCATGCAGCCAATGCAAAGTGGGAATTGCTTCTTAGCTAAAATAACATTTAAGGCAAAATTCAGTCGCACACCCGGTCGGTTTGTCGCGCATTGTTTTGAATTTTAAACATATTTGATAATTTGTTTTCGCATTTTATTGACCTTGTTTGTTCAAAACTGAATGCAGAACTATTATTGCAAACAAACCATGTTGATTATATGGGTAGTTTTTACATGATTTCACAAAATCTGCCAAAAATGAAGACATCGCTTTCCATTTCAAGTGCCATGCACCGTATTGTTCAATCTTTTGGAAATTCCGATGGAAAAGTCCATCGGTAGCAAACTTTTCAAGGAACAGCTTGGCTAATATATTATTATCCACAATGTCCAAAACTTTTAAATATTACTATGCGCATTGCGCCAAACGAAGTCATTTGAAAACAATCATTATAACTCTGGATGTTTTGCAGGAAATGTTTTAAACCACTTCCTGATTCAGACACCAATGAGCGGAAAGGTTCTGTTGTTTCACTTGAGAACTTCAATGCAATATGATGAGAACAAACTACACTCATTGATCCAATGGCGACTGATATATCTGCATTGTAATCAACCAAAGGGTCGTATTCAAATGCAGTATGTTGAAGATTTTCTGAAAGGTACGCTTGACTTCGTAGTCTATCAATAAGGTTATTTTAGGCACAACTGTCACCAGGTCTTTCTGATACTTCCGATTACGCTTCTTGCAAACTCTATCGCTTGTATTTTGAGCTGCTCTTTCGTCTTCAGTCCACATCATTCGAACCCGTGCCATCTGTTTTCGATCCAATTCAGTTTGAGTTGCACGCTGATCGTCATTGCCACGACTCATATTGCTCCGTTTAGTTGGAGGCATTGCACAACAATACTATGAAATTAAATTAAATCGCAACATAATTGTTTGATTTTTATTTCTAGTAATATTGTCGTAAATAAAAACGTTATTACACACCTATCAGCTCAACACAGAAGACATAAACTAATACTTTTACTTTCCATTGACTTTCACTCCAATTCTGGACCAACAATATAATAGGCCTATCAACATTTGTAAACAAATACTTCTAAGGTCTGTATCCACACTAATCCGGACACCTTCAAATCATTATAACTTTTGAAATATTGCATGCAGGAATGAAAAATTTCACTGCGGTATAGCTGAGAGTCTATGATGCAAAACATTATGATTGATGTTTACCTTTCATGCTTAGTATTCAAGATGGCGACGAAAGAAAAACAAGTGCGCGAGCGAATTTTGTACGGGCATACGGCAAATCATGACTTGTCAATACGGGACCTTGCAAAAACATTGGATTTGCCTCATTCCACTGTTCACGATGTGCTCAAATTATTTTCGGAACGTTTGACGTTGGAGAGGAAACCGAGAAGTGACAAAAACATTGGACGCGCTGATCCTGTCATGGACCGAAAGGTGAAAAGGATATTAACGAAAAACCCAAATCTCTCCATTCGAACGGTGGTTCGTAAAATTGGGATGTCGCCTGGTTTTGTCCAAAAATCAAAACAACGTTTGGGACTTAAGTCGTATAAAGTAAAAACAGTACCAAATCGCACCGACAAACAGAACTTGGCAGCAAAATCACGGGCTCGACGTTTGTGCTGCGAATATTTGACGAAGTTTTCATGCGTTGTTATGGACGATGAAACTTATGTCCTGGAGGATTTCAAGCAGCTTTCAGGGCTGGATTTTTATTCTGCTATGGCCAGAAATGCTACAGCTGAGCATTTCAGAACAAAGAAGGCATCGAAATTTCCCCAAAAATACCTTGTGTGGCAAGCAATTTGCAATTTCACTACAGGCACAATCAACAAGGAGATCTATCAGAAAGAGTGTCTGCAGTAGCGAATACTAACCTTCATCCAAAGTCATTAAGAAAAACCTTTGTTGTCATCATGCCACTATGCTAAAACTGTGATGGAGTGGTACCAATCAAATCAAGAGAACATTGTACCGAAAACCTCAAACCCACCAAATTTCCCAGAGCTACGACCAATCGAGAGATATTGGGCTCTGATGAAGCGGAAGCTTTCTGGAAAGAAGCAAGGTATCAAAGACATCAAAAACTTCCAGCAAATTTGAACAAAGACGGCTTCTACGATTACTGAAGAGTCTGTACAAACCCTTATGGACGGAGTTAAGCGCAAAGTTCGAAAATTTTATGCAAATTCCGAATAACTATGTTTTGTCTTCACGAATTGTTAAAACACATCCCATGAATCTGAAATAAACAACTACGACGGAAATATAATGCGAAATTTATGTTTTATTCATGTTTTAAGGTGTCCGGATTATTGCGGATACAGACCTTTAGCCATTTTTCTTGCAAGCCATCCCGAGTTGGAGACAACAACATATGAATACCTAATTTAGATCTTGATAACTGGCCTTGGTATTAAAGAGCTCAGATTAAGAGGTAAAATACCTAAGCAAAATACCTTAGAATTGCAAGCCAAATATCTCTCGAATAACAAAACTTGTTATTTTGGATACCTGGGAATACCATAGAGGTACTATCTTGGTATTGTCTTACCTCAATTTGGTACTCGCAAACCATTGTGGGAACAATTTTATGGTATTATCCTCAGGTATTTTACCTCTTAATCTGAGCTCCTTAATACCAAGGCCAGTTATCAAGCTATTCTGTCCTGCTTGGAATAGGCTACACACGCAAACCTATAGCCTCATCATGTATGGAAAAACTTTCCCCTATATAATTATGGTATTGGTTTGCATGGGTGGCCTATGGCTTGCGAGAAAAAGGGCTCGGAAGTGTTTGTTTACAAATGTTGACAGGCCCTATTCTATTGTTGATCGAGAATTTACATCTCGCATGCGAGGTGTCACCAATACAAACGTTCCAGTTTATACATGCATCTACACGTTATATATCGTTTACTCTGAAGTTGCTTTTTAGACAGGAATGAGTGCGATGTCACTTAATGAAACAACTGGAATGTCACTTAATGAAACAAAACTACTTAATAAAACCGAGTAAATTCCTGAATTCACGTAAACCTCGTAAAAAGCGATAAAAGTTATGTTTCAAACGCGTTTTAGAATTTTGACTCAACGATACCATGATGCTTAAGCTCTTCCTATCCTTGTAAATAATCAACTCAATTTGTAGAAAATTAGAATTATGTTATTATTTGGTATTGAAAAATCAAATCCATTAAAAGTAAGAAATTATAAAACAATAAAAATGTGAAGAATATAAACTTAACCGATTCCAGGAGAACTCCTTGGCAACACCTTCTACAGAAAAAAATACAACTTCCGTATAAAGGGTGTATTCGATAAAAATGGCACACACATATATACTCATCAAAATTAAACTGATTATCGGATTTTCTTGAAATTTTCAGGGAATGAAGAACTACTAATGAGTTTTGGTTTACAACACTTGTTTTATTCAATTTCGTCTCCCATCCCGAATGCCTGCACCTTCCTTTTCACTTCACCCATCAAATTTTGTACAACCGATTTTCCCAGTGTTTTTGTTGTTTTTACCCAAATTTTCTTCAATTCTAGCTCTGTTTTTATAGTTTTGGGATGTTTGCGAAGTTCGGTTTTCATAATTGCCCAGAATTTTTCAATTGGACGAAGTTCCGGTGAATTTGGTGGGTTCATATCCTTTGGCACAAAATTGACTCCGTTGGCTCGGTACCACTCCAATACGTTTCGAGCGTAGTGGCAGGATGCTAGATCAGGCCAAAACAGAGTTGATCCTTTGTGCTTCTTAATGAATGGCAAGAGACGCTTCTTAAGGCACTCTTCCGTGTAAATCGCACCGTTTATTGTTCCGGAAGTGACAAAGGGAGCACTTATTTCACCACATCCGCAAATCGCCTGCCAGATTAGAAACTTCTTTGCAAATTTCTATAGTTTCTTCTTTCGAACATCCTCCGGAACATCGAACTTGGCAACGAAATATTCTTGCCCAGGAAGTTGACGGAAGTCGGCCTTGACGTATGTTTCGTCATCCATCACGATACAACCGGATTTGGTGAGCAGCTTCGTGAAAAGTTTCCGGGCGCGGGTTTTCGCAGTGATGTTTTGTTTTTCATTCCGGTTTGGGGCTTTTTGCACTTTGTTAACATGTAACCCAGCACGCTTCATGGTTTTCTGCACAAAACCGACTGACACCTTAGATTTTTTAGCGACATCTCGAATTGACATGTTTGGACGGTTCTTGAATTGTTGTACGACTTTCCTGGCCATTTTACTGTCCATTGGACCACTTTCACGACCACTCCCTTCCTTCCTTTGGACACTCAGACGCTCCTTGAAGGTTCTTATTACACGAGACACAGTTGTATTTGCAATTCCAAGCCTTTTAGCAATCCACCGGTGGGACGCCCCTGGATTTTGATTGTGAGTGCACAAAATTTTCTCACAGACAATTTCTTGTTTCGACGACATGACTGGAACTACTGAATGTATAACTATGAAACTTGGCAGATGTAAATAATACACTATGGATAAGATCTGCTCAAATTTCTAGGTTTTTTACTCATACGATTCAAAAGTTACAGAAAATTTTCTGTGTGCCATTTTTATCGAATACACCCTTTAATACATAGTGAGCGTGAGGGATCAAATGTTTACACTCATTCAACAAATGGATCTGTCAAATATCTAATCTCCATTTTTTTTCTCTGGCATCGTTGGTTGCTGTCTCCCATGAGCTCTAATTGATCCCCATTTATTTTCCATTTGTTTATTTGAATTTTTTTCTGCTTGGGTACGATTTACACACAATTGGCGGTATACCATTCCTGAGCCATTTTTCCGTAGTGCCAAGAGACGAGATCTGGCCGAAACAGCACGGAGCAACTATGTTTCTTCAAGAAAGGGAAGAAGTGTTTTTGCAAGCCTTCCTTTACATGAATATTTTGGTTAATAGTGCGAGCTGTTACGAAACTTTCGCTTTTTAGCCCACCGGTGCAATTCACCTGCCCAACCAAGTCATTTTTCGGGAACTTTGGCATTGTTTTTCAGTTTGAATTTTTCCTGAACCTTTCTTTTTCCGGTAGCCTTATAAAACTCTTGACCTGGGAGCTGCTTAAAAGCCTTGACGTAGCTGGGGCGACCCCGGCGTAGTGGTTAACGTCCATACCTCTCACGCCAAAGCCACGAGTTCGAATCTCACCCCCGGACAAGTTACGAAAATACCCAAAAAGGTATTTGAGTGACTACGTCGGGAGATAAACTAGCCCAGGGCTGAAAATCTCGATAATAAAGGAAACAAAAAGTGTGTTTGACTCATCATCTCGATTTGGTGTCACTGTAACATTATATGTTGACAGTCCGGCTCGCTTCTTTGCTCTTTGCACTGTTTTGTGAGACTTTCCCAATTTGATGGCGATATCTCTGATGGAAAGGTTGAGATTGTGTTTGAAATTGCTGGCCACTTCCGGTCGCTGCGGCTTCCTGGTTTCGGTTTACTCCTGATTCCGGCTTCCTGACAGTGCTCAGCCGTTCTCCAAACACTTTTATAACATTTGTCACGGTTGATTTGGAAATAGTGGCAAGTGATTTTGCCAAGTCGGCGTGGGAATAATTTGGATATTGCATATGCGAGTGCAAAATTTTGATAAGTTTCTTTTCTTGCTGTGACGTCATTTGGACAATTGAATAGAATATAGGAAAAAAATAGAGTCGATATTTCGTTCGCATACACCTACAAAATGAGGTGTGTTCAAGTTTTTTTAAAACTCGAATAAAAAAACTACGTCATATTTGAATCGACCAAGTTTTGACCGTTCCACAATTTATGATTTCTTCCATCCACTCCTCCGGTAAAAACTCGTCTTCTCAAATCTTGGTAATTAGCCATTGCAGGGCCTTTACCACCAATGTATACACTCAGTGAAATAAAAATAGCACCACCATGCTTTTTTGATATGCATGAAGGTGTTTTATTTAATTGCAATTACCCATCATTTACACTGAAAATTTATTTTCGTAGATTAGCTTTTACTCGTTTCGTAAACACAGATTTTATACGTAGAACAAATTTCTCGTAAATTGTATGAAACATTCATATGGCTTGGCATCTAAGAAAAAGCTATCATTACACCATTTTTGTACATTGCACAAAATGAATTTCGTGAAGACCAGCCAATCGCTTCCTTTCTTCGATCGTACTCATAAGTGTTGGTGTTCCTGCTGGGATGGCGGGAATCATTAATTTATCCCAAAATAGAAATGAAAGTAGCCGGCGTCGGTGGTGTAGTGGTAAGCATGACTGCTACTTAGCACCCCAGTGGATCTGGGTTCAATCCCAGTCGACGTCGGTGGTTTTTCTGAGGCGAAAAAATCTGGTCACGTCTTCCTTCGGAAGGGAAGTAAAGCCGTTGGTCCCGGCTCATAGTCATGAGTCGTTAGGTAGGGTCCAGGTGGTGGAGTCGTCTCCCTGGCGTCGGTGATTGTCACCTTGTGAGGAAATAGACCGACGGAAAATAAATAAATAAATAAAAAAAAAAAGAAATGAAAGCGCTGTCGAGAGTGAGAACCTCATGCACAATAATCAAGTAACTTCTCGCGAGTCAACATGGTTTAGTGAGATCAACCACGGACTTAATGAAAAGCTCTTCCTAAAATATAGGATCGAAACCCATGTCAGAAACATTAAAAATTTATACCTCGAACCCTCGTGGTGCGCTTTTTTTTTTCAATTACATTTTGAGCCGATAAAGTAGATCTTTCAGTCATTCATGCACCACCAGTGAGACGTTTCTTTTTTATAGGTAACACATTACTCGTAGCTATTTGTATTGTTTTCGTAGAATGAACGAGTGTTCTTTTTATGTCAACTAATGCTTAGTGCTTTTGACACTGCACTATGGTCTAGATCACGGTTTTACGAGGAAACATGCTCCCATCGCCTAAACTTGAAACTTTACAGTAAAGTGATGTTCTACAACATGGTTTGTATCACTAAGGCCCATTTTTTAATGTTAATTAAAATTAGGGTGGTCCCCATTTTCACGGAAATACAGAAACTAACTTTTTTATTTGCAGAAATAGACGGTTACATTTTTAGGCAAAGTTGTAGCGCAGAAAATTTCATGGACATTTCATATATACATTTTTTGTAGCTTAAAAATTGACCGATTTAGAGCAATTTTCCCTCATCAACTTATGGTGTACCATATAAAAAATGGTTGTTTTGCCCTTACTTTTTATCAAATCCACCGTACAGTTGTATTCGTCCTAATTTTAGAATTCTCAAGACGTTTACATCGGTATACAAACTTTGCTGCTAGCCTAAACTTGTCAATAGTTATAGAATTTTCTTATAAAGTACGCGTATTTTCAGATGTTGATTTCTATGATTGGGAACCACAAAAAATAGAGACGTCATTTAAACGGCAATACCATATAGTTTATCTGAATTTATTTAATATTTCCATCGTAACATTTGTTTGTACAAATTGTAGAACTTATAAAGTTGCGTATTTAAATGCATCAATTTTGCCACTAGCTTCATCCAGTGCAATAACTATCGTAGATTGAGTAGATATTCCAAATGGATTCAAACATGATGTTGCACTTTTCGATTGCCCTTGGCCTTCTGAACGACTTTGTCGACGACTAGAACTATCCACACACTACCAAAATGGCATGTAAATTTCTGTCTTCTGAGACCGACACGTGCAAGCGTCCTTTAGACAATAAATTCAATCAAACACATCCTAAGTTGAATTGCGTATGTGTCAGTTTCAGGAGACATAATTTTACACGAAATCTTTCTTTACGTTCCTCGACTTTTTACAACCATGAATTACGTCTCGTGTAAAGTTCATAATTTCTATGTGTGCATCATTCACGAAATAGTACAAGTTGAAAATTTTCAATTTTGCATGCTTACTAACGCCACGTAGCGGTTAAATTCGGAATAAAATGGTTTTTTTTTCTTGCACTTGACCTTTTAAATAACTTTGTTCATGAACGCACCTTTGCAGATATTAAGGGGCCTCGAGGTAAACCACCATGAATGTACCTGTATTATCCCCATTTATCCCCACACACATTCACTCCGGTTATTTTTTTGTTTTTTTTTTGTCTTGATTATCGATATTTTCAGCCTCGGGCTGGTTCATCTCCCGTCGTAGTCCGTCAAACACCACTTTTGGGCATTTTTCGTAACTTCTCCGGGGGTGAGATTCGAACTCGTGACTTTGGCGTAAGAGGTATTGATGTTAAGCACTACGCCGGGGTTGCCCCCTTTAATATCCATATATCTGCGTCTTGTTTCCACTGAAAATAATCTGCATGGCATTTGATTAAGATACACTATATAACGTAATACAGGTTGTTATGTGAACGGGGTATAATTGGAAACAGAATACATATTTCTTGGTGCTGTCAATAGCAATTAATCTATTTCAGCCAGCAGCTATCACTCGAAAAAAAAGCCGTTTTTCCTATATTTTTTTCATCTCAGTCCAACTTAGTTCATCATCTTAGTCCTACTCCTGCTGACTGAGTGTTGCGTCAGCCAGAACAAACACTTAAAATCCCAGTTGAACTACCCACTCTATGCAATGAAAGCAAACGGAACACTAGTGCTGATCGGATATCACATCTGTTTCCGACGTCGACTCAAGCCCGGAAGTAAAATAGAACCCAACCCTGTCCTTAGATACACCCAAGCAGGATGAAATATTTTTCCATGTTTGAAATCTGCACCGCTTAGGAGGAAAAGGAGTAGAAAATGATTGTAGACTTTCCAGATGTTGAACATAAGATATGCGCACAGCAAAATTCAGCCATGGTTTATTAGTCACATATTTTTTTATTTATCAATATCAAGATGTCACCAATACGGCTCACGCAATGTCATTGTGTGTGCAAACGTTTTGGCACACGGTTTGCTGTTACAAAAGAATTGTATTGAAATCGGAGTCGAAAGAACAACAATTGCGTGCTTAAAATTGGTACAAACGTTAGGCCGTTTAAGGTAACAAAAACCCCAAACAGGAACGAAAAACAGGAAACCAGTTTGAAAACAAGAGCGCATAAGCTGTACGACAAATTGCTGACAAAATTTGACTGCGTGGTAAAGGAAGAACAACAAACGTCAAAGTAGACTTCAAGCAGCTTCCTGGTTTTGAGTTTTATGATGCATTACAACGTGGTAGGTTGCCGATCATTTCAACGCCAAAAATTTGTCAAAGTTCTCTAAAAAGTACACGGGTTGGAAGGCTATTTGTAGTTGTGGTTTGAAGAGCCAAATTTTCATAACTAAAGCTCGATTCAAAGTAAATTTGGACGCATTCAAGTGATCATAACTCAAGAATTAAACAACATACACGGTTGATCAAAACGTCAAACAAAAGGGTATTTGCTCAGCTTTCAAACGATGTGCAACAAGTCATTTCATTTTACCGTTTCGAACGAACTGTCGCACTTTACTTGCCATCATGATCTGCACAGCCGTTGGTGACACTGTACCGGCGAACTTATTCCACTTTAAACGCATTTTTTTGCATTTGTCACTTCTTCACCGCATCCTCGAAGTTTTCGCTTGACAATTGCCCAATATTTTTCGATCGGTCTCAACTCAGGGCAATTCGGAGGATTAATCTATTTGGCGACGAAATGAACATTATTTGTAGCATACCATTATAGTACCTCCTTAGAGTAGTGGCAGCTGGTTAGATCCGGCCAAAACATAACGTTGGTCTTCTGTTGCCGAATGAAGGGTAAAATCCGCTTTCTCAGACACTCTTCAATGAAAACTTTCGACGTCATTGTGTGAGATGCGATGAAAATCTTGGTTTTAAGGCCACAACTGCAGATTTCTGGTCAAATCAGTCGTTTTCGAGCAAACTTATCAACAAAAACAAGTTTATACCTCGAAGGGACATTCCCACAACCAGTTGCCGGGTAAAATTTACGTCCGGGGATTTGTTTATAATCCCTTTTGACATATGTTTCGTCATCCATTAAAATACAGCCATCAAATTTCGTCAAAACTCGTTCGTATAGTAATTGTGCTCACTTTTTGGTCACTAAATTTTGTGAAAGGATGTTACGCACGGTGGAAAAGTTGGAATCTTTTCTTTCTTTTCCAAATCTCGGATGAAGATACCTGGGTTGCCTTTCACGTACCTCAACACCTTTCTCCTCAGCTCTTTGTCCCTAGTGCCACTGTTTTGATAGATGCGCTGTGCTCTATCCACACTCAGAGTATCCTTGTAACGTTTGATTACAAGACACACCGTTGACTTTGAGATTTTTAACACTTATGCTATTTTTGAGGCAGACTACGAAGGATTCTCTAGATGTTTGTGCACAATTAATTTTCTTTTCCAAAGTTCCATGATCCGTACTTTCGAGATGCGTCGGTTAATCGATAAAAACTTTTCATTTATTTCTTTGCCAATGAAACATCAACAAATGCCTGTCAAACGTTTTTTGTTCCAACCACCAGGGACGCGGTGGTGTATTAAACCGTGCGTCAAGATTTACTTTGAATCGAGCTTTACAGGTAAGATCAACCAACAAATTTACGTCAATGAGTGTCTGCGAAAATGGCTTTTACCATTTATCCAAAAGCACACGAGTTCTATGTTGTTTTGGCTTGATTTGGCGTCATGCTATTATGGTAACGCGACTCTTCTAGTAGCACACATGTTGCAAACCAGTAATAGTTACTTCAATGCTACTCAATTAGGTCACAATCAAGTGGTTGCAACTAATTATGATTGTTTGGTGGAGTAGTATGAAGGAAACAACGTCAAACTCTACCAAAGCACTGTAATCCACCAAACAAGGATGCCAGGTACTTTTTTCAAAAGTCTGTATCAACCTCATGGAAATGTTTGTACTTGTTTGTATAAGGGTTTTAATTTTGGGTGCTTCAATGGAATTTTTGTTTGTTTTGAAAATTACTTATTATCGATGCTGACAAACGAGTAGAGGTGAGATTGTGTTTTGTAAACATGGCTTGAACAAAATGATAATGCAAAAGAGATTTCCAGTTTCATATTTCATTGACAACTTTCCTTTCACTTCCATACATATGATTAAATCCCTGTAGTTTTTCAGTCACTAAATATAAGCAAAGCAAATATTTTGATTCTTTAGATTTCATGTTTTAAAAAGTTCTTGGCAAATCACTTATTATTATCGTTCACACAGTTAAATTCATCGTGAACTACTACAAAATTCATTAATTCCAAATTCTCGATAAACTTAAATTTGTTTGTTCTTGTTGCTTGTTAACAGACATTTCACATTGGATGAAATTTCAACCACTTCTTTTTTTTCTGCAATCTAACGTTTTTTTTTTACTGACAAGATGCCCGACAAGATTTATGTGCCAGTGCGATTGCGAGCATTGGTTTTATTGGTATAGATCATTGCATCGAATGTATTAACCTCACTTTTTTGACAGCCAAGGGAGCTTGTTTACAAAGTGTTCGAATTTGAACCGCTCAATTGAAAATTTTCCTTGGTTTTTTCCGGATCCATAAGAATTCAGGAAATAATGTAAAAGTAAGCAATGGTGTCTGTTTCCTGCAATTGTACTTCTATCGTAATAAATTCAGAACAGAAAATCCCAAACCGATCTTACCGAAAATATTTTAAGTCCACGTAAACAAGCTTCCAGAACTGTCAAAACTGCATTGATGACGCCATCGTGCAATGATCTTTTGTTAATTGAAATAATTCGCACGACAGCGGCCCTCGAATGTGGTATAGCCAATATTGCTGGAATGAGCTGTCATAGACACGGAAAGGCTCAGTCGCCACTACAGTGTTTTAAAATTCTTCGTTATGCAGATTTTCTGGAAAATTCGTCAAAATCTCAATTCTCGGAACCTACCGTCGATTGGCATCAGTTCATGCCTCATCAATAAATCTTAAATCGTTTGCTTAGTTGACAAATTGTTGGATGGGATTTTGCTCTGATATTGTCAGGATCAATTAACGCTAAAATCTCAAACGCAGTGTGGACGAAAATGGAACGGAAACGGCAAGTTTGACAGTTGTCGCAAATTAGGTCAATACGTCCAATTGGAATCAACCTGGATCTAATCAGTTTTCTATCCGACAAGAGGGTTTAGTTAGATTGGGCTCTTCCACTGCCGTTGACGTTCCGCTTCCGTTATCACTGCAAGTACTCCATGCTTAAGGGGGGATATATAGTTAGGATGACCAAAAAACTCATTTTTTTCTTTCTGCATAAAAAATTAGTAAAATTCCCGTAGAATACGTTCCTGAAACCCTTTTTTCGAAATTCGAACTCCAAGTTTTTCTTTTCATCTTTTCAAAAAAGTTACGCCAAAAGTGCAAATTTATTTTATTGACTCTTTTTTTCAATTCATCTACAAACTGTAAATGTAATTAATGTAATTTTTTTGGGTTAGAATGTTTCAGATCAAAACTGCGACCAGGAGAGCCGGCACAAGCAAAATACAACGACTTTTTCAACGCACTCTAACGGCCGCCATTTTGTTGAAAAAAAATTGAAAAAAATATTTTTGTATACTACATGGATTCACTTATAATTGTAAAAAAGTTTCGATTGATTTGAGTTAAGACTTCTCCTTGAAAATTTATTTTCAAAAATGAGTTTTTTTGTCTTGTTCTAACTGTAAATATATCCCCCCTTAAATGGTCAGTTCTAGTGTGTTCCTTTATTTTGTACAGTTTTTCCAACTCGCAGAAGTTATTAGAGATCAAATCCACAAAGCCAGGGTTCGTCAATCCTTTCAAATATCATGGTTTCAAGAAACAATCCAATATCGAAAATATCAATTTGCTAGTTTTTGTTTCCAGCTTGTAAATCATTGGCTTTTCAGGATTTTCGGTAGAATGTTGTTGATTGCTACATCTACATTTCTACATCCCTCTCTGGTTTTTTTTGCCAACAAACTTCAGACTGTCATTCGTCTGCTCACTGTAACGTATGTGACTTTCCCATGTTTTTATTTTTGAATCTGGAAGTTCGCCGAAATGAGTGTCTGTATATGTCTGTAACATTTTCCAAATGTCTGTATAGAGGGTGTCCACGATGAAATTGCCACACACAAAATGGATTCGCAAAAATCGAGTTTTCATCCGATTGCCATCAAATTTTCAGGGATTGAGAAATAACTATTAAACTTCATTTTACCATTTTACTCGTATTTTATTTACAGTCCGTACGCAAATGCCCGCACCTTGGCCTTAACCCCGGCCATAAGATTCTGCACAACCTGTGAATCAACCGTTTTTTGCATGTAAACCCATACTTTCTTCAGTTCCTCGACTGTCTTCACTACCTTAGGTCGTTTAAGAAGGTGCTGCTTCATAATCGCCCAGTACTTCTCGATGGGGCGGAGCTCCGGAGTGTTGGGAGGGTTGAACATTTTTGGCACGAAATTGACCTTATTGTCCGCATACCACTTCAGCACGTCCTTGGAGTAGTGGCATGAGGCCAAATCCGGCCAGAAGATTGTTGGGACGTTGTGGGCCTTCAGGAGAGGAAGCAGCCGCTTCTGGAGGCACTCTTTTATGTACACCTGTCCGTTCATCGTGTCCTGGGTCACGAAAGGTGCACTCCGCTTCCCGCACGTGCAGATGGCTTGCCATACCAGGAGTTTCTTCGCAAATTTGGACATCTTCTGAGTGCGGACATGCTCCGGAATGCTGAACTTATCCTTGGCCGTGAAAAACAGGTTGCCGGGGATTTGTTTGAAGTCAGCCTTCACATATGTTTCGTCGTCCATGATGCAGCATTCAACTTTCGTCAGCATGTTGAGGTACAACTTCCTGGCACGGGTTTTGGCGGACTTGTTCTGCTTCTCATCGCGATTAAGGGCCTTTTGTACCTTGAACGTTCGAAGCCCAGCCTTAGTTTTGGCCTTCTGGACAAAACTTCGGCTTAGGTGCAGCTTCTTAGCCACATCCCGAACGGAGGCGTTCGGATTTCGGTTGAAGGCCCCAACTACGCGGTTGTGATTTTTAGTGTTGTACGGAATACTTTTTCCTTCACTTCTGGGCTTCCGATCGGTGGTCAACCGTTCCTCGAACCGCTTAATCACTCGCGACACCGTGGAATTCGCGATTCCCAACGTTTTAGCGATGGAACGATGCGAGAGATCCTTGTTCTCGTGATGAATGCGCAAGATTTTATCACGCACGAGCTGTTCTTTCGACTCCATTTCCGCGAGTTTTGATCACAGGACTTTAAAACTTGCAGGATGTAAATAATGCACTATGAACTAAATCCACCCAAATTTTCATTAAATTCTACCCAACGGTTAAAAAGTTAGAGCAATTTCATAGTGTGACAATTTCATCGTCGACACCCTTTAATGTATGTTTGTCAGTGTGTGAAAAAATTGACTGCCCGAAATGAGTGCGAAAAACAACAGCATTCAATTCTTTGGTCTTTGCTGAACACACGAATTACTAATAATGAGAAAAAGCAATGAACGAACGAACACAAGCATTCGGTCCCCTCCAAAAAGGTGACCCGCACCGAATGTCTTCATTCACACAGGATGCTACCGACACATTTTTCTATACAGATCTCCGGTTCAATCAGTCAAAACAAAAAGAGGAGAGCATCACAAAACACAATAATCGCAAACATTCTGACTGAATGTGTTCTTGCTATCACCGAATTTTGGCTCTTCTGAAATTCAGTTTTTCACCGAATCGGTGAATGACGAGATGGATGTTGGATAATTTCACGGGATACTGCTTATTGAATTTGAATTTTTCGCACCCTGATGTTTGTATGATCAAATGTCTGTATAAATACAGACATGTCTGTATATCTGGCATCCCTGCCACCAAACACCCCAGAACTTCGTCTAATTGAAAGATATTGGGCCATTGTTAAGCTTTGGGAAATCGAAAAGAGAGGCAAATCATGAAAAAGATCTGGCAAAACAGTGGGAAAATGATTCCAGAAAGGTGACTAAGGACACTCTGCAGAACTTAATGGCTGGTATCAAACGTATAGTTAGAGCACACGGAATAATAACTCCGAGTAATAAAATTTTGATGTAAATGAGTTATAAATTAACCTTTCTGATTTAGAATAAGATAGAAATAATGTTAAACCACCGACAAACCGACTTGAAACTCAATCTTTACTCTTGATCAAGAATCAATAACGACCGATTCAAATGTGCTGCGATCCCATCTGTCAAATATAGATCTATCTAGATCTATCTAGATCAAATAAATGTGTCCAGAACTGCTCAGACATGGACCTTCTCATCAAGCTCCCAAGCGTGTTCGTGGCTGCATTAAACGTTCTCAGTGAACATGAAGATAGATGTCAGTAATATGATTCGAACAGAAATATTAAAACATTTTCTATTGTCATACATGTCAATTTGTCGGTTATACTGCGAGTTTTCTTTGACTAGATTTTGCTGTGCACATACCTTATATCAATATATCCGGAATGATATGTTGCTCTTGTACATAAACAGCAGTTAAAACATGATACCGGAACATAAGGTTCACAACTAAGTCAATAAACAACCCTTCGTTCAGTTTAATTTGTGTTTGTCGTAAGCCGAATTAAGTTGAAATCCTCAGAAACTAGTGGAGTTTATCCAACTCATTTCCACCTTCATTGGTTTAAAGTAACGAATTGCATATTCTTACAGTTACACCATTTTAAGTGTTTGTCATCGTTTCTACAGCCAGGAAATTCCCATAGAAGTCAAAGTTCAACCACCAGCCAGCAGTTAATGAAAATTGATTTCCATCCCCGTTGGATGATTTCTTTTCAGATACCGTTCAGGTGCCGCCTGATCATCTCGTCGCTCGTCGCTGATGTCATGTCGCTTCGAGTCAAATAGGATTCTTATCAGTTATTTGAGCTTCAACCGAGTCTTCTTGATTCCAATTTTAAAGATTAAAGTAGAATTCCCCCGCACTTTCATTTGGAACTGGAAGAGTAATTGATTGTTGTTGACGGATCATTAAGAACTTGTTATCGGGGACTGCTATCCGGGGAATGAGAGTTATTTTTCTGAACTTTTGTGTGTTAAAGACTGCTAGCTGCAAAATTGATAAGATTCCGTGGTGCTGCACACAACAAGACCGATAGCCATTTCCCTCCTGGCTGGCGGTTGCGGTTTTGCGCTGCAACGAGAGAACCGTTTACCAGCAACGTTTAACATAAGATATTATCCGAAGAAAGTTTTTCCCCACGGGTAATAGCGGTTTTGCAAAGTGGAACAAGGATAGTTTGTTCCAGCTGGTGATGTCTCGGGATAAATTGTTTCCACGTTGTTTTCGTTTGCGTTGGAGTTTTTGAAAAATTAATTGTGAGGTTCCGGAAGAAGTCGTTTTATCAGCACAGGTATATACCTCTTGTCGTTATAAGCATATTTAAACATTTCCTCTCATGTGAAATTTTTTCTAATCGTCGATAGTTTAAACAGTTATCATTCTTATCATTCACGGGGCTTACTTTACTCAATAATACTAACATCCCATATAAACCCAAGTAGCACAGTTGTTGTGATTCGGTTGAGATAACATAAATATAACTTGCTAAGTCATATTCAAGTTACTACAACTAATTATGACCGTAGTGTGCTACTTGGGAAGTTAAAGTTAAATATAAAGTTTACTTTAGACTCAGTACTGGTTTTGTGAGGGTATTCTACATAGCATTATTGTCTCTCTTCAAGGCGAAATTGGAACGATTTTTGATGTTTCCTTTTCTCGAATTTTTAGTTTAAATTTATATATGCACGATTATTTCATAATCTCAATATAATTGATTATCGGAAAACAATTTCCAGTTGTGTTCAGTGTGATATTTTTCAAGCAATCGATCCGCCTTCGGTTCGTATATGTAGCGAGTTTTGTCCTCAATTGTGTCCGTTTCAAATCCATACAGTGTATTCTATTCTTAGGTTCAGGGGGCGTCAAAATATCAGCATCAATCGGAAACATCGGAGCGACGAAGAAACAATCGACTTTCAATGTTCTACCTACACCTAGTTTCCTCGCAACAAATTAGCAATACAACGAACGTCACATACAGAGCTCCACCAGAGTTACCACATTGTTTTTTGTTCCCATCTTTAATTTTAGCCAAAAACAATATTTTTTAGCTGTTCAGAATATCTCGGTAAAAAATCTTAGTTTAAAATTTAGTATTGAAGTGTCTGAAACTCCTAAATTGCTTTTGACTACTGACTCCAACGACCTAGTGGCAGATGGATGATGAACTTTCAAACGCTGTGTATATTCTGGAACTCCACGAATTCTTACGGATCGGAACAACTGTTCCAGGTTCAATGGCAGCTTTTCGCATGCGTAGCATGCACAAAGAGTCAGTACATTTAACAATTATCAAATGAGGACAGTCACCTTTCAGCAGCTTCTTGACGGATCTATAAGAACCCATCATTTCTGAAGCTCCATGTGACCCAAGGCCCACAAGTCTTTTTGTTTTTCGTTATCGTAAACTTCTAAGAATTACTTCAGGAAGGGGATGTGTCCCTTGACTCAGCCTAATATGCAACAATCAATTACATTTTTTATTATAACTCATGAGGTATTTGAGCTGGAAGCAAAATTTAACTAGCTATCACTTGCTAAGATATGTTCAATAAGCCATCTGGTAGTATGTATCACGAAAAATTACACAACTTTTTTTTTGTTTTGTGTGTCTTTATAAAAGTGGCTTTCAGCCTCCTGGGAATTACACAACTCATTTTATAATGTCAAAAACTTTCGAGGGATATGGATGTAATGTCGGTCTATGGGTACCAAATTGGGTCTAATCATGGATGCAAGTTCGTCCCATTCGATAGATTTGTTATTAAATGTTGTCTATGTACGATTTTTTTTTCTAATTTTCAGTTTCAAGGCGTTCCCAGTTGTATGCGCTCCCCCCAGCAAACAATTTGGCAAATCAAACCATACTTTAACAGCTAAGAAACACTTAAGTCATTTTTAAATATTATTCAGTGGCCATTTGGCAATCAAAACATTATAATTCACTCTACACAGATTATGTTTCTTAAGTTTGTGTAAAGATGAGCTATATTAAAAACATTGAACCGAAACTCAGACATTTGTATTGTAAATGTTACCAATAACAACATTTTTACTACATTTTCCATACAATAGGCCAAAGATAGGAACCTAGAAAAAAATATGTTCCTAACATTGGGTCAATGGTTTTCATGTTAAATCATTGTTATTTCACCTATGTGACCTGTTAGTTTATAACGTGTGACTATTTTCTGTATATCTTGGCTGCATTATTCGATTTAAAGGTTCGATTTCAGCAAATTTAGATCATTCGAAGATCACATAGATAACCTGTTCAGCTTAACCAGTAAAGTCGTGGTGTCTAAAAAGTTAAGGAAATCGAAAACAACGCGGAAGTGAACAACTATTTACATCACATTACATCCCGTTACCAAATTACTTCATAGTTTTTGTGTAGTTTTCTCCGGTGTCCTCTAGGGATTCCTTTAGAATCAACACATCACAGATTCAGGTATTTCTCCGAAACTTTCATCCATCTTAAGAAAATTTAGAAAAACTGAAGATGCAATGCCAGAAGAAACTCTTGAAAAAATCTCTAGAAGAATGCCTACAAACCCCTAAAGAATACCTATAGAAACACCTGAACGAATACCTTAAGGAATGTCTGAGAATTGTTGGGAAATTCTATAAATTCTACCGCTCATTTGTTACTGTAATGTTTTATTTATCTTCATGGGCCTAAAACAGCACACTGAAATTAGAATTGGTTAAAAGGTGGATCCTGAAAAGCACTCTTTTTTTTATATATTGAGGTATTTTAGTGGACAAGCATTTGCCAAAAATCAGAATTTACTCGCGAATCAAAAAGATTTTGGTTTATCTCAAAAATCTGTAATCTTAAGATACATCTGTATGAAAAAAATCTGTGTCAATCTAAATAAATCTGTGCACGTGGCAACCCTGGATAAAAAGAGATGGATACAATGGTACTCAAAAATTGAGCAAAATGAAACGGGAGTGTACGGAGACTGCTTTGAATCGAGCATCGAATGTCTTTACGTTGAAAGGCGGGGAAGGCCTACACGCTAAGAAAAAAGAACTCAAAATTAGTTTTTTTTTCAAACCATCTGGTATGTTTTGTGCATTAAGTTAAAATCAGGTATAAGATGATAACTCAATTTTGGGTAATAACATTTCTAATACCAATGGGTAAAATTTACCTAATGAATTATTGAGTAAATTAGAAGATTTTTTTTCAAATATAGATACCTAATGATTATTTTTTTCGAACAGTATATTAAAACACTAAGACAAATAGTTAATAAAAAGTCGATCATTATTATATGTCAATATCGGTACAATCAAACAATAAAATAGCTCCCTATTTCTTCATAAATACGTCCATAACAAATAGCGTTGCTAAAAATGCTGCCATTTCGTGGATTTGCATAACCCGGTAACCAAAGAGAACCGCGATGAGCAAATAATGCCTCCGCAGTTGACCACTCGTATAAAAATAACTATACAGTTACAATACAATAATATAGAATAACATTAAAATCTATTTCCGACCATGAATCTTATTGTTCATCAATCAGATAAATGAAAAATGCATATTGTCATTACAATAGATCTACAATTCACTCTATATGCTAGGATTTTCCACAATTGTGAAACAATGCAATTAATAGTAATTGACTCGAATTTGTTCAGAAAATAATGATTTTTTCTATAGTTAAGATACATAACAACCCCCCTACATAACATCTATTTTGGATGGCTCAATTTACATTAGAATCTATTGTGGTAACAATAACTCTTATTGTCATCCTATTGTTGTGAACAATATTAATCGTAAATACTATGGATTCTATTGTATGGTTACAATATATTCAATTGTAAATCCATGAGAATTTTTTATTCGGGCAGACTAACAAATAAATGACAATCGTCAACACCGCCGATGGGTGCTACGTTTTTCAACCAAAATTAAGTTGAAAATACTCAACCGTTCATTGCGCGAAGAGGACGGGATGATTGAGTAGCTTCAACTTAAAATTGAGTTGTTTTGGTCTTCATATTAAAATAAAAACAAATTAGGTTTGGAAATACCAGTTTACAATAGTTAATGGTCCTCATTAAATTTTCCAACATTGTTGATAATATAGATCTATAAGCAAATAACGAATGACGAAGTTGTTTTTCGCAACGTTAACAATCCTGCCAAATAAAATTTTTAATATAGGAATAAAATTTCGAACACTAAAGTAACTTAAATTTGGGTGTATCTATCATTACTAACTAGATGGGTGAATTCTACCTACATCAATTTTTAAATTCACCCAACTAGTAACCTCCCTTGACAGAACTCAACGTTGAGTTTTTTTTAACTTAATGTTGGGTACTTTTGTCTTAGCGTGTTCTCTCCCCACCAAAATTATAGAAAGGATAGGCATCTCGAACTATCATAGAATCATTTCTTTCCTCTAGAAAACCCCACATGCCAAATTTAGTTCCATTTGCTTGATTAGTTCATAAGTTGTGCAGAAAGTTTTGTTTCATTTGCATGAGAGCCTCCCTTTTTAGAGAAGTAAGGGGTCTCGAATCACAATAAAAACATTTCTTTACTCCAGAAAACCCCACCTGCCAAATTTGGTTCGATTTGCTTGATTATTTATCGAGTTATGCAGAGATTTGTGTTTCATTTGAAGACAGACAGACAGACAGACAGACAGACAGACAGACAGACAGACAGACAGACAGACAGACAGACAGACAGACAGACAGACAGACAGACAGACAGACAGACAGACAGACAGACAGACAGACAGACAGACAGACAGACAGACAGACAGACAGACAGACAGACAGACAGACAGACAGACAGACAGACAGACAGACAGACAGACAGACAGACAGACAGACGAGAACAGACAGACAGACAGACAGACAGACAGACAGACAGACAGGACAGACAGACAGACAGGACAGGACAGACAGACGTAGACAGACAGACAGACAGACAGGACAGACAGAGACAGACAGACAGACAGACAGACAGACAGACAGACAGACAGACAGACAGGACAGACAGACAGACAGACAGACAGACAGACAGACAGACAGGACAGGACAGACAGACAGACAGAGCAGATAGACAGACAGACAGACAGACAGACAGACAGACAGACAGACAGACAGACAGACAGACAGACAGACAGACAGACAGACAGACAGACAGACAGGACAGACAGACAGACAGACAGACAGACAGACAGACAGACAGACAGACAGACAGACAGACAGACAGACAGACAGACAGACAGACAGACAGACAGACAGACAGACAGACAGACAGACAGACAGACAGACAGACAGACAGACAGACAGACAGACAGACAGACAGACAGACAGACAGAGTCATGGATGACGATTTTTCCTTCCTCTAATTATCTTCCGACGGTCTACAGTGAGTTTGCTAACTCTATTTTTAACAAACCATTAGTCGGAAATCTTAATGGATATTGCATTCTGTCCATTTCTGGTAATAACTGCGTTTTGATGGAAGGAGATTCTCTATCTTTTCCGTGAGTTTCGTGTAAGTGTTTCGGCTTACTGGTCTACACCATCGTTTTTGACCCTTCATATAAAGGAATAGTGAGGATTACAGGAATGTACAGTTTGATCTTTCCATTAGAAGGAACTGTACGCCATGGCAAGTCCTGCACCTAATGGTGGCTTCCCATCACATCACATCACAAGCTCTTTTTAAGCACGGAAGTCAAACCTGTATTTCACAGGCAACATTCAGCAGCAGTTCGAAGGGAAATTCAATTCAGGCTCGAACCACTATCATTTAAAGACTTTTCCAGAAAGTATGAAGTACACTTTCAAAATAACAAAAAAGTCATGTTTTTTTTAGTTTTAACCATTTTATTTGGCAAATCATATTTGTATTTGTGTTTTATATGATATTTTACTCTCGTTTAATCAAAATATTTAATCATAGCCAAGACTTCTAACTTTTCCTCGAACATGACCCATTAGCTTCTGCACAGTCGTACTCCCCACCATTTTGACCACTTTTGGCCAATTTTTTTAAATTTTTGGATGTCGTCCGCTGGTTTTATGAATTTTCGAAGCTTTGCTTTGGTTAAAGCCCAAAAAGTCTCGATTGGCCGTGCCTCCGGGCAGTTCGGCGGATTTATGTCTTTCGGCACGAAACATACATTTTGACTTTTGTACCATTCTAAAGTGTCCTTCGCGTAATGACATGACGCCAAATCAGGCCAAAACACTACTTGACCTGCCTCATGCTGCCTGATCATCGGCAATAATCGCTTCTGGAGTACGGACTAGATGTTTTGCCACACTTGCATATTGCCTGCCAAACCATAATCATTTTACCGAATTTTTCGGTAAAAATTGCCTTCTCCGTTTCGGGGATGTCATTGTCTACGCTTACAGTATTGTGGTCCGGGAAGCGTTTTGTACTCTAGTTTCACATATGTTTCATCGTCCATTATTATATACCCAGAATTTCTACACAATAACGAATCGTAGAGTTTGCGGGCCCGTGGTTTTCCGGACGTGGCCTGTTTTGGGTTCCTTTTGGGTTTTTTCTGCTTCCGGTATGTTTTTAGCCCAAGTCTTTCTTCGACACGCATGACGTTACTCGACGAGGTCCCTAGTTTTTTTTCGCAACATCCCCAACGGAAGTCGCTGGTTTACGTTTGTAGGTATCCCTGATCTTTTTATCGATATCCGGACTAACAGGACCGGATTTCCGACCACTCTTCGGCGCATCTTCAAACGTACACTGTTCTCTATATTTTCGAATCGCAGATCGTACCGCTACGACGCTTACGCCCGCTTCCTTGGTCAATTTTCTCAAGGAGAGTCCGCAAACAGTGCACCATTTGTGCACGATACTTTTTCGTTGTTCCGGAGTAAGAGCGCGCTTTTTGATAGGTAACACAGAACTGAGCACTTTTTTGATGCTATGTCATTCAGAAATGTGCAAACAAAAGGACGCAGCCAAGACATGTTGAAATATTTCATTATATTCAAAGTGACCGTTGAAATAAGGTGTGCTTATACTTTCTGGAACAGTCTTTACCCTAAAACGTGAGTCGACAGTCGTCTCCTAAACATTCGGTTGCATTAAAAGGAAATGCAAAAGCTCTTATAGTGAAGCAGAGAGTTTATTAAACCAATGATGATCATTCTCATCCTTTCAAATGTTGATAACTCATATAAACCAAACCACAAAAACCCAACATGCTGTTAGAATCCTCCCTAATGGCTCTTTCGTGAATCATTTTGTATCACAAACATGAAAGCAGATTTATCAAGAATGTAATGCCAGCTATCCGAACAGCAGTTTATCACACAGTTCCGGTGCGCCAAATTTCCAACTTGTCCATTTCTGCAATTCAAATTCCACTACACCGTTCCACTTCGCCTTCAGACCGCTGGCTGGCTGGAAACAGTGCGGAGTGTAATTACAAACCATCTCCCAACTTGGCTGGCAGCAGAAATTAATTTTATTCATTGCAACAATGTTCCAAATGCCGACGTCTTCGACAGCTCAGGGACTGTTTCGCTGAACGATGACAGAGGCATGCCGGCAGGAATGCTACACAGAAGCTTATCGTTTTCCATTAGACTCCATCGCCATCGTCAGCGGCATGATAATTCCCTCTGTTGGCATAGCCGAATCATTTTCATATTCCGGAACGTGTTTTCCCGTCATTTGTGCCACTTGCAGTTTCGCTGGCTTACAACAATTGACTCGAAGTTTTCAGGTCCATGTAGGTATTTGTTGCAGCTGCAGTGCAGAAATGCAGAGATGGTATTTTCGGAAGTGAAAGCGGAGCCGCTGTTGTGCAGGGAAATGGAGATAAATGATAACGTCCTCACCAGCAATGCGATCTCATAATATGCAACATTCTTGTAGGTATGGGAAAAGTCCTGCCCCGGGAGATGGGATAACTTTCACTTACGTACCTGCAGCTTGTGTTTGAGCAATTAAAGTTTAACCTAACTAGATATATACTGCTGTTTACTTATAAACTTTACGTTGGTTTCATGTTTCATGTTGCAAGAAAACAGTTTCATAATGGAAGATAAATGCAGCAATAAATCATTGTTTGTAAGTTAGGCGAAACTTCTTCCACCTTCACTTGCAAAACATGTCCTTCTCCTTATACCTTGCATCGAAATTTGACACCCCGGTATTTTTTTTATCGCAATCATCTAACAACACCTGGTACCAACTGGCGAAGTTTTGCCCCCCAGGGCCGAATCAAGTTTCAGTAGTGAATCAAACTTCAAAGTCCTCTGCCGGTGTCTTTTCCGCTCAATTAAATTGAAAACAAATTCCCAGCAACCGTGTGCTATTACCGGATACAATGAACCGTGTTTGCCGTGTTAAAGTACTACTAAATCAGCCCCGGTCATCCCAGCCACCGACGAGGGAATGCCGTTTTCATTACTAATTATCTGTCTGTCGGAAGCAGATGGTAAAAGCTTGTTTCCGTTCGGTCCAGCACCGGCGACAGAAGCGTTCGAATAATTATCATCGAAGTCCAATGAGCGTAACGAATCAATCGTCGCTGCTTCATTTTCATGGAATTGAAGTTTCAAGTTAATTGATTATCGCCGGCTTTTTGTCGGCTAATGGTGTCCTTAAGCGCCTTCACAGTTGTGATTTGAAAAATATCGATACGATCGAAGCAGACCGGGTGCAACGGATTTGGATAGTTGAAATTGGATCTGCTTTAGAAAATGTTGGCAATTCCTGACAATTCGAGAAGGAAGGAAAAACATTCAATTGAACTTTTTCTTAAAAGATTTGTAAGTCAGTCAAAAAGCCTGTTACGATTTATTTTTGTATCTATATTATTTAATCTTCCTCAGTGATTCAAGCTCGTTTATTTCCATCAAATTTCCTGGGAAAACATTACTCAACGAGTAGGTACTTATCGTCATCCTCTTGAAACTTCCGCATTCCAGAAAATCACGTGGAAGCGCTAATGTACTGAGAAGAAAGACGGTTTTTCAGGTGAGTGAGAAGATAATGGCTGACACATTTGCTTTTCGTTGAAAACGTGGGCCAAATTCATTCCACGAAACGAATTCAATTTTAGAAATGTGGTTGCGTGCATTATTATGGTCGATCCTTCCTTTCTGGTTGGTTTGGTAATTTTAACATGCGAGCTAAAATTAATAGGATTGTGAAAATAATCACCTTTAACGATCATTTAGGTTGTGTTCCCGGAAGTTTTTCACCTCGATGGCGTTACTGGTTTTCGGTGCTGATTCAATGTGCCATTAGAGAAATATAATTTTTCAGTTTTAATCAAGGGGTGAGACAGCTACTAATTACGAGCAATTTCAGTGTTGCGTTTGAAGCATTTCAAGTTATTCACGTTGCTCAAATTCTCTCCCTGTCATCTGTTTGTTCACTATGCGATTTCGCAAACCACGCCTCGCAGCAAGCTTCTTTCAATCAAAACGTCAAACCTTAAGGCTGGCGCACAATAGCGCGTCCCACGTCACGTCGCTTTGATGTTTCTTTTTGAGATTAGCACTTTTCATAAAAGGCGTCACAATGACGTCCGTTGCGTCGTTATGCTAAAACGCCAAAAATGTTCTTAAGTACCAGCGTTCTTCCGCGTACGGCTTCTGTGACGCTTTGGTTTTGAGAAAATACAAAATTGACGCGCGATGCACGGTTTAGGTGCATGTGAAGTTTGAATTCAATGCTAATTAAAATGTAATTTGAAAGCACTTAAATTGTGAAAATCAAGAAATTTGAGTGTTTGTGGTCAAAATCTAACAAAAAATATAAAAATACCATACCTAATTTGCATTCAAATTTGAGAACTAATCATGTTAGTTATGTTCATATATTCTTTCTCATGATAACTGGAATAAAAGAATTAAATTAAAGCTCAACCCTATAAAAAAAACCTTTAAAGTCTCTGTAAATGTTGCTTTTAGCTCTGCTGGATTGTATGTTTTGTATCGGTATAATATAACATAAGTTGACTTTTGAGTGAATGAGAGTGAGTGAGATAGGTGAATAAATGCTCCATCGTCTTCTGCTGGTCATACATGTAATTCTAAAATTTTATTTAAACATACTCTATTAGAAATTGCAGTTATTAGTTTTATACAATTATAATGAATTGCCATAGAAATATAATGTGAAAGTGGAAAGATATGATGGATAGAGAAATCTAGAAACAACTCTTTCTTCGCACTTATAAATTTAACTCTTGGGTTGAGTTTCCTTGTTTTTTTTTATTTTATTTTATTGACGTATAAGGGGGCGAGGCGCCAGGTCACCAGTTTGAGTACAAGAACTCTAACCTTACATAATACATCAGGGGATAGTTGAATGGGCTACGCAACGTTTCTTCCCATGGGGGATTTGAATTTTGCGGGATACACTATTAGTGCACACTAAAAGTGTACAATGATATTGCATCACTACCCACAGGATTGGGGAGGGGGGTATAATTGTTGGCATGTAAGGCTGTAGGGAGAAGAGTATACATCAATCATTTGCAAATATCTAGAGTATTTTTTCATTAGGGCGAATCTGCAATTGAGGGACTCTCTTTGATTACTTTCTTTTTCATTCATATTCCATTCAGCGTTACGTTTTACATTCAACTATTTGTAGAGTATGGTAGCCAGCGCTGTTGTGTTTATATCTGTACTAAAGAATCCCTCAAAAAAATTATAATGGCGCTGTAATAAATGAAAGAGAGCGAGAGAGGAGAGAGATTCGCCCTTTTGAAAAAAAATCCTAGATATAATCTATTACCTTGTGATTAACTGTCAACGATATCTTCCAAAACACCTGTTTTGCTTGATATTACTATAATTCTTGTTCTCTCGTTTCAAGATGAGATTTTGCTTCTTGTTTGGAAGGTTGGTCTTGAAATTTGTTTTGAGTTCTCCAGCAAAACTTCTTTTTGATGACAAGGTAAATCGCTCATTGTCGATGCGTACCTTAAAAGCTTTTGATATGTTGAGAGGGGTAATACATTTATTACTTATCTTAATTTTTAGCTTGCATCTGTTGTGACGATCCGTGTAATGTTTCGTTAGAAACAGACAGGATTTTTCATCCAGTATCGGGGACTTTGTCTTGAATCTTGAATTTTATTTGAAACTAGCTGAACCCGGTGCGTGCGCTGCTACGCTTGCAACTAAATGAAGAAAAATTTAATGTAACTGGCACTTTTATGGCTTTGTTTCGGAATGAGTTATTTTTTCTTGAATAAACAGGGGTTCAAACTTCTATCAAAACATGCTTCTTACCCCAGAAATACACGTTTTGTGTTTAAGTATCCTGGATAATCCTCATTTTTTGGTAGAAATTTGTGTTTTATTTGTATGGGAGCCCTCCCTTCCAGAGGGGGTGGTTTCTCAAACCACCATACAATGATTGCCTTCAAAACCCCTCACATGCCAAATTTGGATCAATTTGCTTGATTAGTTCTCGAACCATCACACGGGGCTCTTCGATTTATAAAAAAAATGAGTTTCATTTGTTTGAACCCCCCACCCTTTCAAAAAAATGGGAGGGGTCTTGAACCACCGTCGAAACATTTTTGCCTTCCAAACCCACCACATGCCAAATTTGATTCGATTTGCTTGATTAGTTCCCGAGTTATGAAGAAATGTGTATCTCATATGTATCAGCCAGCCAATAAATAAATAAATAAATAAATAAATAAATATGTATCAGAGCCCCCCTTCCTGAGAGAGTAGGGTTCTCAAACAATCATAAGAACCTTCCCCAGCCCCAAAAACCCCTTCATATAAATTTTCACGTTGGTCGGTTCAGAAATTTCCGAGTCTATAAGGGACAGACAGACAGAAATTTATTTTTATGTATATAGAAATCTACCCTTCAAAAACCTCCACTTGCCAAATTTGGTTCCATTTGCTTGATTTGTTCTCGAGTTATGCTGAAATTCGTGTTTTATTTGTATAAGAGACCCCTCTTTCAGTGAGCGGAGGAGTTTCAAACCACAATAGAAACATTTCTTGCCTTCAAAAACCTCCACATGCCAAATTTGGTTCCATTAACTTAATAAGTTCTCGAGTTATTCAGAAATTTGTATTTCATCTGTATATGAGCCCTCCTTCCAGAGAAGGGAGGGGCTCGAGTCAACTTAGAAATATTTCTTGCCTTCGAAAACCTCCACATGCCAAATTTGGATCCATTAACCTGATAAGTTCTCGAGTTATTCAGAAATTTGTGCTTCACTTGTATGGGAGCCCCCCTTTCTAGAGAAGGGAGGGGTTTCAAACCATCATAAGAACCTTACGGTGTCCAAGACGAATCCAACAAAGCAAAAATCTTGCCGAACGGTCGTTCCGCTCGCGAGTTAAATCGTGACAAAGGAAACCCCAACTCATTTTTATTTATATAGATTCTTCAACAGGACTTCATCTTGATGACGTAGTATATCGTCAATTGCCGATGCGCACTGTAAGAGCTCCACTCCACACGGTAGAAAGCTTTGATACAAGCATAGCATCTTGGGTTACCATTTCCATGTTCATCTCATCTCTTAGCAATTCGCACAATTTGAAAACGAAAGATCGACGCGTAACCATCGGATTTCTAACTTTTTATTTAAATTTAATGTTATTTATTTTTGGAAGTTGAAAGTAACTTAATAACAAAAGGAACAAATTCATTCACATATCAAACTCCTATAATTCCGAATAATGGATCATGAGATGAATAATGGAACAGGCTCCCCTTGTGATAATGCTTTCCAAAAGTGCGCTAGGTTATGATAATAAAGTATGCAGATTTTTCAACTGCGTTTATATGATCAAGTGCAACATTCCAACTATTCACAAATTCTGTACTTGACCATAGATCACTATCTCAGTATAATAATGTTTATCGATAGGAAATACTGGAGGATTTTCAGACGCATTTTTGGGCTGCATCATCACTGATCTGGCAACACTAGTGTGCTTCTTTCCAAAATGGTAAAGAACCAGACCAGCCCTGGGACCTGGTAGTTGAAGTTAAACTACCTCAAGGTTTTGCCAGAGCCCAGGGGACTCTTGGGTTGAGTTTCCTTGTTGGTTCTTTATCCTCAGGTTGCTCCTGAATATTCAGCATATCAGATTACAAAAATTAAGAAATGTAAATTAAAGTTATATTACGTGATAAAGACTACCTTGATATCAGCATCTATACATTTAGTTTTCACTGGAAATAATGTTCATGGCATTTGATATGAAGATACTCTAAATCACGTAATATAGGTTGTAGTGTGAACGGGGTATAATCCTAACTATTTAAAACTATAGACAATTGTTTCTTAGTTTAAGGCTCATCCTTGGGTAAACAATTCGAGGCAATTCACATTAAACAAGACGTAAAAAGTAAAATGGTCTAACATGACTAACAAAATATATGTTTGAAGTATTTTGGACTAGAGTTTGGTGGTAGATCTCATACCCCGCAATTTCACATTTGCCTCAGCTACTCATCTACTTAAAATAAAAATGTTCCGTAAAGTCATGTAATCAAGTAATCTGCGACAGCCACTCATTTTGTTCAGGCTGCTTTGAACTAGATGAAGTGAAATAAGGAACTCAGCTTGTTCGGATTGAAATTCCACTAAAAATGATATGACGAATGTCATCAGTTACTCCCTCTTGATCTCCGCTTCGACTAACCCAGCTGAACGTTGCCCGAACTCTTACTGAACCTAAAGATCTGCTAATTTTACGTGATGACCGCAAATAACAACCATCACAACCTTTCCCAATTTACCAGGGCTTGGGACCTGTAGCTAATGTTCTCAATAGTTTTACATTCTTTCGGACATGCTACTATCAGCGGGTGGATAGTCCTGAAGAAAATGAGTAAATTTTTTGACTCAGGAAATACTAGCACACCGGTCCCATGCTTAATAATTCGCCCCTTATAACGTAACGCACACCAACACACCTTCAAATATTGTGTCAAAATAACATAGCGAATCAAAACAAAAACAAAGATACTAGTACCGAAAGGTACCGAAAAGCGCAAGAATTATTGCAAGGTGCAGACTACAACAGTGAACCAATTTCAAATCGCTAGTCACATATTGATTGTTGCTACTATGGAGACCCATCATTAATTGCGGTGTTAGCCATTTTTCCTATAGCCATAAACCCTTCTTGTAAGAAGGGTAATAACATTTCAGTTAAATATCTGCTAGTTTGCGAAAGTCTGTACTCATTGGAGCGTTTTTTTCTTTTGATGGGTAGTTTTTATTTAAATGCTTGCACGACGATTTAGGAGGAATAGTTTTGTTTATTTGTCTCTGATATGTACATCAAAAACCCTTGCAAAAAAGCAGCCATTATTTAAATCATGTGCGCGTATTAGTACCAAACATTGGCGTTGACAGCTGACGTGACGCGACGCGGGACGCGCTATTGTGCGCCGGCCTTTATACTTGTTGTTTTCACTTTTTCGAGGGAGCAAAATGATGCCCGGAATGATTTTATTGTCTAACTGGTAAGACTAGACAAGATGATTTCGGTTGCCTAGATAAGAGTGCTCAGTGTTTCAGTTTCAGTGTTTAGAAAAAATATGTTTGCAACCTAAGTTTGAAATTGAAATTGCTGTACTCATGCTGGCTGTCTTGAAGTTCCCTAATAGTGAACTCTTTCTTTTGATATTACTCAACGGCCCTTATTTCCGTATATAACAATATTCTTACTTTTTGATTTGCTGAAATAAAGAACAACATTATTCTCTCTAAAAAGTAGGTTAGCATATATAAGCTTCTTCTATAATTAAAGGTTTTTGTCTAAAATTACCGAATTTCAGCAATTTTTAGTAGTTTAGTTAGGTTATACCGATGAAATTGAATTTATTTTGTTCTAATTTCTACACTTGAAATTTAATAGGCAACTAAAGACTGTGTTCGATGAAATTTGTACACACAAAATTGGTCACCAAAAATTTTCCTTGAGCCCGATTCTTTTCAAACTTTCTGGAAATAAAGAACTACTAAATGGTTAAGTTTTGACATCATTGGTTTAAAGAACCTCCTCCCACCTTTGCCTTGACCCCTTTCATCAAATTTTGGGCAATGATAGGACCGACTTGCTTACTTACTTTTAACCACACTTTCTTTAGTTCAAGTTCATTTTCTATCAGTTTTGGAGTTTTAACGAGCTTTGCCTTCATGATTGCCCAAAATTTTTCAATTGGGCGAAGTTCCGGAGTGTTTGGAGGGTTGACGTCTTTTGGTACAAAAACTACATTATTATCTTTGTACCAGTCTAAGACGGGCCGGGCATAGTGGCAAGATGCCAAATCCGGCCAAAACAGTGTCGGGCCATCGTGAGATCTCAAGAAGGGCAGAAGTCGTTTTTGGAGGCATTCGTCCTTGTAGATTTGTCCGTTGACGGTCCCAGAGGTGATGAAGGGCTGACTCATTTTGCCACATCCGTAGATCGCTTGCCAGACAAGGAATTTTTTGGCGAATTTCGACAGTTTCTTCTTCCGTACACTCTCCGGAACGGCCAACTTAGAGGTGGCGACGTAGTGTTCCTGTCCTGGCATTTGTTTGGTGTCGGCTTTAATGTAGGTCTCATCGTCCATCACAATGCAGAACGGTTTTGTGAGCCACTCCCTGTACAGTTTTCTTGCACGAGTTTTGGCCACCGAGTTCTGTTTATCGCTCCGGTTCGGTGCCTTCTGGACCTTGTACACATGTAATCCAGAACGTTTCATTGTTTTCTGCACAAAACAAACTGAAACTTTCGCCTTTTTCGCAACATCCCTGATCGAAATGTTGGGATAACGCTTAAATTGGTTCAATACCATCCTGGCCTTCTCCGGATTTGATGTGCCACGTTTTTTGCCACTACCATTTTCCGCTTGGTTGTCTTACGGTCCTTGAACGTTTTGATCACATGAGATACGGTTGAATGTGCGATTCCGAGCTGTTTTCCGATCCATCGATGAGAAGCGTTTGGGTTTTCGAAGTGAGTGCCCAAAATTTGTTGGCGCACTATTTCTTCATTCGAAGCCATCACTGAAATCACTCGACCGATTTTCACGAAACTCATTACACAATTGACACAACACAATGAAATACATTCAGTTAAAATTTCAATAATTTTTACGCACACGCTAAAAAGTTACGAACAATTGCGTGTGTCCAAACTTCATCGAATACAGTCTTTATAATTTAACGCGTTCGAGGTGCCTAAATGTGGTACGGAGCAATTAGAGAAAACTATGGACTCGAAAAACTACAAAATCACCGGAAGTGTAATTATTTAACTTAATCGAGTGCATGTTTTTATTCTGGTCGCTTTGAAATTTTAGACATTGCTGCATTGATGAGTGTGGAGAAACCATTAACGGCAACTTCAAGGTGTTGAAGCAACACATTCGCTCAGTACACAAAATTACCACAAGCCAAAAAAACAACCATGTCGCTGAAATGTTCCAAGGGTAAATAACAAACAAGGAGTGTTCAAGTGTTCAATGTTCTCGAAAATGTTCAATGTTCTGGAAAACTTTTATTTTGGATTATTTTTACTGTTGATTCACATTTATTTAAATATTTAATTTCACTTGGCATTGAGTTTCTTCGAAATACTCCAAATTGGATACTCTGTAAATAACTCAATTATGACTGGTTTTACTTTGCTGTCAAGATGAGTGAAAATGATTTAATTTTGGATAGTTTGGTTTCTCTGTGTAGAATAAACCTTTCCATGAAATGAAATTTGTCAGAGGCGGATGCTTTCTCGTCTCCGTGGGGGGCTCTGGGAGTGGACAGTGGTTTATTGCTGGTGTGGGTAGGGGTGAGGAGGGGATATTGATGGTTCCGTGTGCGGTGGCGGCGGGCTTTGAAATTGAGGGATATAGGTTTGAGAGCGAGTGGAGGGCGTTTGGGCGGTGGTGTCCGGTCGTGCGCATAATCTTTTGCCAGGCTGCCCAGTGCGGAGTGGGCAATGGGGAGGATACCCCTAGGCATCCTCCCCCGTGCCCTCCTGGCATTGGGTGGCTTAGTGGAGGATTGTGTGCACGATCGGATACTACCGTTCAGGTGTCCTTCGCTCGTTTTCGGGCTTGTGTCTTTCAGTTGCGGGGCCTGCCGTTACCCTATACGGAGCTGTCAATGCTTTCTCTTCATTTCTGTTCGTTCTAGCAGTGGATTGCTGTGAACTCCTGGAGCCTCTCATGAAGATGGGAAATTTATTTATTTTAACGGGCATTACAAACACGGAATCGGAGTTGGAGAAGAGTACCACTCCGTAATGCTCTCGGAGGAACTCGGATGTTCAGTTGAGAGAGAAGCCTCGAGCAGTCGACCTCTCCATTCAGAAGTTTAGCAACAAAAGCCGCTTGTTGATTTTTCCGTCGGCGTTCCAAAGTATGCAATTGCAGCAGATTGCAGTGATCTGAATACTGCGGGAGATTTTGCGGATCACGCCATGGTAGATTACGCAATGCTATTCGGATAAACCTGCGCTGTATTGTTTCTATCCTCAAGCTCCAAGTCAATTGATAAGGAAGCCAGACCAAGGCGGCATTTTCTAGGATCGGTCGAACAAGTGAGCAATAGAGAGCTTTCAGGCAGTACGGGTCAGTGAAGTCTCTTGAGATTTTTGACACAAACCCTAGCTGGCGATTAGCCTTAGTAATCACAGCAGAGCGGTGGAGGTTAAACGATAATTTATGATCCAGTAGAACACCTAAATCGCTGAACTGGTCGGTTATATGTAGAACGACGGCATTGATGGTGTAGTCGAAAACAATCGGCTGCTTGATGCGGTAACACGACATTACCATACACTTTGGAATGCTGATCATAAGTTTATTCCGACGGCACCAATCAGTGAATCGATCCAATAATAATTGAAGACGAGTACAATCCTTAGCAGTCCGTACCACAAAAAACAGCTTTAGGTCATCAGCACACGCAAGACTTCAGCCATCTCTTAGTAGAAGCAATACGTAGTTGAAGTGTAGAACAAACAGCAGCGGTTCAAGGTTGCTACCCTGTGGAACACCTGACGAGTTCGTAAAGAAACAGGAAGTGCTATTTTCAAGTTTCACTCGCAGAGACCTGTCTGTTAGATACGAGCACAGCCATGATGTCAATCTTTCCGATGTACCGAGTTTTGATAGCTTCGCCAGCAGAATTTCATGGTTGATTGTATCAAACGCTGCTTTTAGATCAGTATAGACGACGTCTACTTGTGCCCCTTTCTCCAATTGATCAAAACAGGTCGTGGTAAAATCTAGGAGATTGGTGGTAACCGAACGTTCCGGCTTGAAACCATGTTGATCGCTAGAGATGAAGCATTTGGTGCGCTCGAGAATGAAACCACTCACTATTATCTCAAACAATTTAGAGGCAGCTGAGAGATTAGTGATTCCCTCGGTAGTTTTAACGTCACGATTGTCTCTTCTGTGTACCGGAACCATCAAAGACTCCTTCCAGACTGCGGGAAATTTCGATTCGGCAAAGATTTGTTGAAGATCCTGCAGAGCGGTTCGACAAGAGCTCCATTGGTGCGACAATACACTGAAGACGGAATACCATCTTGTCCAGGCGAGAATGTACATTTTATTTTCTTGATGGCATTATTTACCACCAAGGGCGTTATCTCAAAAATATCCACGTCTACAAGGTTCAATGGAACGTCCAAAACAGCGGAGTTAAGTTCACTCGGGTTAATACTTTCCGCAGCAAACACTGACGAAAAATGAGTAGCAAAAATTTAACATTTTTCTTTACTAATAGACATTTCAACATCATTCAAAAACACGCTAGCTGGCAAAGTAGAATCTTTCCTCTTTGAATTTACATAACTCCAAAAACTCTTGGGGTTTCGCCTTAAGTGAGTTTGTACCCGTAAAACGTAAAATTTGTAGAGTGACGAGCTAAGTTTACGGTACTGATTACATGCCAAGTGAAAACTACGCTTATTTACCAGGGAACGGTATCGCCGGAGTTTACGCTGTGAAGCATTTCGTGTTCGTTTTAGTTTTCGTAGCAAATCAGAGCTCCATGGAGGAGAAAAAGCGGGACGACGATAAGGAACATTCGTGTCTATCCAATCATTTAGTACAGCGCACAACATTTCAGCCATTTCATCAGCATTCAGTCCAGTAAAAAGAACATCCCAGTCAATGGCAGAAAGAAAATCACAAAGAGCATCGAAGTCAATTTTGTTATAGTCTAACGCCCGCACAACATTCTCATTCACACCATGCGATGGTACATCGTCATCAACTAAAGATGGTACACAGACAACCAGTGGCGGGTGATGTAGGTCAATCGGTAAGAGTGGTGAAACAGAACTCGAGATTTCAACAGGAAGATCCATTGGGCTAAAGAACAAATCGAGAATGCGTCCTAGGTGGTTGTGCACGAGATTTCTTTGATGCATGTTGAAGAAATCCATACCGTCAATCAAGATCGTGCTAGCCCTCGATAAAGATATAGAGTTCACGGGTTGAATCTGGCCATCAGAAAAATTCCAGGTCACTCCAGGTTGATTATAGTCAAAGCATACCAGTAGACAATCGTTGTCAGAGCCTCTGTTGACAAGCTCATGGATCGAATCAATATGCCCGGTCAGTATACTGAGATCCTTACTTTTGTTTGGAGGAACATAAATGGCACAAAGCAAAACTCGTCGATCTTGGTCCGCAGCCCACGGACGATTGTCTGCTTCTGACAAATTTCATCATAGATCGTTACTCCGCAAATGGGAGAATACAAAGAACAACAACCAAAGTGTCTTTCCATGTGGATTATATCAGTACCAGTGTTCGATAGGTCATATATAAAATCCTAAGGTTATTGTTTTCTAGTTACCTCATTGTTTGCAAAGTTCCAAGGGTTCAAACATGGAAAATCAACCCGGCCGCTATAATTAATAGTTAGTGGGTGGTTGTAATGCGGAATATTTTAGATCTGGGATAACAACTAGATACCAAGCTGTAGACTAGGCTGTTATTTTAGGATTTTTTTCTTCGGTTAGTCAGAATGACTCGAACTTTTTAGTCAGAAACACGAAAAGTCGTTTTGAGAATATCACCAATAATTTCACTAAAATCTTTTTCCTCTCATTTTTATGTTACTCCCTCACTGCATGCGGGTTTGCAACCATCATGGCCGCGAGCGGTTAGGAAATTCAAGTACCTGATGGAATTCAAGATCTGCAGGCGGCTTAGGTGTCACTGTGAGGCAACGAGTGTTCATTCCGGGTTTCAAGAGTTGAATGCTGCCCAAGTCAATCTATAGGAAGCAGTGTGTCAAATATTCTCTTTGTGTACCTAAAAACATAAGATAACCTTGTCGAGTGATACACCCGTTATTCTCTCACTATGCAACAATGATATGTTGTAGCTTGAATTTATTGCAACAAAGCACGAAGAAAACAACAAAATGTTGCATCGATGATGGGAAAGACACAAGTTGCTGTAAGAAAATGTTGTGATTCGCACACATGTTGCAACGATCTTGTTTTCCTGTAACAGCGACAAAATAACGTTTTGTCATTATTGCAACACACTACCGATAGCAACAATGCTTTATCAGCAACATGAAAAATAGCGACAATCAGTTGTTGCTGTCGAACAAATTACTGATCTGAATAATTATAAAATTTGTTGTGGATAGACTTCCACCTGAAGAAAAATGCCTGTATGAAATCACACACAGAACAAAAGCGAACACTATTTACTGCAAACTTGTTGCAACTTGACTATTTTATCAGGGCAAAATAAAAAATATGTGCGTTCAACGCCTGGTTTTCAACCCAGAACATCCTGAACATAAAGAAGTTCAGTACAAAGGATCTACAGTTGTAACTATAGTTTTTCCGATTACACAAAGTTACGATATCTATTCTACCACGTTTATTTAGTTTTATGGAAGATCAACAGATATAATAAGATAATCTGAAATGTTCTAGGTTGTCCAAACTGTCATGGAGTACAGAACTTAGAATCTAAAGTTGTAACTATAGTTTTTTCGGCTATACTTTCCAGAAGATTCAATTACGATATGCATTCGACCTTGTTCACTGAATCTTTTGGATGGTCAACAGACAGTTTGAGATAAACTAGGATGTTCTAAGTAATCCAAACTGTTCTTGAGTTCTTAACTTAGGATCTACAGTTACAACTGTAGCTTTTTAACTATCCAAATTAGCGATATGTAATCAATAAAGTTGAGTGCATCTTTTGAAAGGTCAACCGATACTATGAGATAATTTGAGATGGTCTAGGTCAATCAAGCTGTCCTGGAGTCCAGAATGATGAAATCTGGGATGTTCTGGAGCATACCAAGCTGTTCATTAGTTCATAGATTAGGATCTACCATTGAAACTGTAGGTTTTTCAGATGTGCAAATGTACGATATGTGTTCAACTATGTTCATTGGATCTTATGAACGAGCAACCAACATTATGAGATAATCTGGAATATTCTAAGTCATCCAACCTGTCCTGGAGTACTGAACATAGGATCTATAATTGCTATTGTACCTTTTTCGGCTACACATAGCTATGATACGTTTTCAAACATGTTTATTGAGTCTTCTGGATGGTTAGCAGACAAAATGAGATGATCTGGGATATTCTTTATCAGCCATACAGTTCTGGTGCTCAAAAATTAGGAACTGAAATATTGACTGTAGCTTTTTATGTTATACAAATATATGATATGTATTCAACCATGTTCAGTGGATCTTCTTTGAGGTTAACCGACTTTATTGGATATTCATTCTCACAGAATTAATTTTGTTGGCACATTATAGATATGAATCACTCAAATTGGTTGTTGGTTATAAACTTCAAGAATGCATCTTAAAGTTGAAAAGTTATGATTGAATATGTCGAACAAAACTGATGATTCTCGATAGGCTCTTGGTTCCGATTAGGCTGAACCAATTGTAACTGTGTCTTTTTTAGCTGCAAGGCAAACTTAGAATGACCAATATTATCCCCGATTATCAAATAATAGCTTTTGACTTTCCAGAAGATTCAATAAACGTGGTTGAATGCATATCGCAACTTTGTATTGTTGAATTATCTACAGATACAATTGTAGATTCTAGGTTTTGAGCTGAAGAGAAGGCTTTTCCCCGGATGTACCTAGAACATGCCAATAAGGTTTTGGGCAATTATCGAATTTAAATGTAATTATAGGGGTTGGGTATTTGTGAGCTGTCACGTTTTTTCTCGTTTTTCCGCGTTTGTGATTTTTAATTTGCAAATGAATTTATGCGTTTTGAAATGATGGTAATAGTGTACCAAGTAGAATCACCCATAAAAGTACCGTCCGTAGTTGCGTGTAACCGCGTGTTCTGTGTTTAATTGTAGCGCTACGCTTCTTGATCTAGGAATGCATTTAGAAAATGTGTTCAAAAACATTGAATTCCCGGGAGAAAGTGCCGCTTTGCGCACTTTAGCCAACTCACCACAGGAACATCAGGAACATGTGTATTTGGTCTTACATATTAAGGGAGATCTGACTTCCCCATTAACGGTGATGACGTGGCTGGGGTCTTTATTGACCAAATAAACTGTTGGCCCAAAAATCATAGCTGCACACCCGAAAGAAGATTAAGATAAAACTATGTTGCATGACCCGTTTGATATTGTGTACTTTAAAAAAATCAATGGTTACAATGCGAAAAAAATATCCGGATCATTGGTGGATTTCAGGTGAGCTAAAGTTGACGATCGATGCGCATAGCAGGATGCAAAGCAGAAGATGTTTAACGGATGGAGAAATAGTGTGTGGGTATGTATTCCGGGTGTTGTTCGTAGGAAGAATTTGGTGAGTCATTTCCATTTTAAGATGTTCTATTCCCAGATTGTATGTAATAGAACTTTAGTCACACAAAGCTAGAAAATTTACTAATTAATTAATGTAGCGGTCCCTATGGCTAGATGGCGATGGGCATTTTCAGACTTTCTTCTCTTTTCAGAGAGCGAGTAATGGTGCTATAACCATAAGCCATATGTGGCTACGACTAAAGTTAATGCTAAAGTCTCAACCGTTCGTAGAGAAATGGAGCATCACATAACATTCTTAGACTAGATGTTCCCAAAGACCATTTTTAAATAATTTTTTGTTCTGTACACCAAACAGGGCATTCTATTTATCTATTCTCTGCGACTATTCATTTCCTTTTTCCTTTGATATCTACTGAAAGCTACGTGGGTTCCCTGTGTCTTCTTAAGGTAGATACCAAATCCTCCCTATCTCCAGCGGTTGCATGGACGTGGCCAGGTGAGCGATCGAGGAGTGTCTTCGTGGAGATTATTGCGTGAAGAAACGTAACAGTAACCGCCAGGTTTCGTTTCATGGTGGCATGCAATGTCTTCAACGAATTATTCCTCATCGTAGCTCCATCCACGAGGTGTGCAAACGTCAATGCTAATGCTAATGCTAATGCTAATTATCGAATTTAAATGTAATTAGAGATGTCACATGGAATGTTTTGGTTCAGATCAAAAACTGGCCACATCTCCATAAGTATTCGCAGCATGCCATGAAGAACAGCACTAGTCAGGATTGCAAAAGCTTTGATGAAATGTATGCAATAAATAGGGGAATGTCGCTAGAAACGGAGAATAGTTGATAAGATGAACACTAGCTGTTGCAAATCAAATTATTTTTAGGAATAAATTAATTATCTTATGATATTAAAACAACATGCATGATAAACTTTAATTCATGTTAACAGAACAAACTAAAATTTATTGCAAAGCGTCTGTTTTTCATTAAAGCAGTAGGTATCGATCTTCCAACTATCTCCTATCACTCGACAACATTTTTGAGAGAGAAAGAGCGATTTTTACATTTAAACATTGTCTCTTTTCGGTAGATGCAACATGTGACATCATTGAATTTATTTATGTTGCATACAAAGCAATATACAAACAACGCCTTGTCTCTTTCCAAAATAATAATCGGATGTTGTGAAACATTAATATCTTGATTCAACTGCCATGCAATTTGTCATTATTGTGTTGAGTATGCAACAATGATAAAGATACATTATTGTTTGTCCCAACATTGAAAAGTTAGGACAATGTCTTTATCATTCATGCATTCACGTATTTTGATTCACTGATAGGAAGTACCATGGAAGAGGTAAACCGCATGTTATGGGAAGGAAGTTGGTTTGTATGTTCAAAAGGAGCTGCACAGGACATCACTAAGGTAGACTCCATCTACCAATGGCTGTAAAATAAACGCAATTGACATGGGACAACCTGAGTGACTCACCTACATAACACACTTTAAAATGGAAGCTCATTACATACTCATTCAAGCTGTAAGTAGACCGATACCGACCTTTTAAAAGCATTTGGATGTATATGGAAAGGGCTCTACACAGTATTTGTTGGCAAATACAGGGCACCTTCCACGCTGTCATTTGTTTGTTGAAATGGACATTTAACAAGATAGGTTCAGGTAACGTTACAAATAATCCAAAATCTACAAGGTACAAATATGTTCATTGGTCCCACTCTCAAAAGTTTGAAATATTTTCAAGAGGTCGGAATAAAATCCTCATTATATTGGCCAATTGAGCGCAATATCAATTACTACTAATTCTTCTAATTTCTAGTTATTTCTATCCTATTGTGGGCCATATGCCGAATTTTGCAGGAACGACCTTTCTGTAACAGGTTCCCGTGGGGCCTCGAGTGGTCATGAACATTTTCAGTAAAAAAAAACCCTGGCAATATGGGTATCAAAATTCATGAAATTTCTCCAGTAGGTTATTTTTAACGGTTTGTGGCTGTCTGATGATTTATCCTCGGACCTGTCAACCCGGAACAGGTTCTTGTGGGGTCTCGAGTGGTCATGAACATTTTCAGAAGGAAGCTGGGACAATGTAGTTATCAAAATTTATGAAATATAGGATATTTCTCAACGTTTTGTGGCCAATTTTATTCATGGCCACTCGAGGCCTCACGGGGACCTGTTTCAAGTTTACCGTTCCGAGGACAAATCTTCAGATGGCCACAAAATGTTGAGAAATATCCTACTGAAGAAATTTAATGAATTTTTATACCCATATTGCCAGGGTTACCTTCTAAATGTGTTGATGGCCACTCTAGACCCCACGGGAACCTGTCGCAGAATGGCCGTTGCAGGAACAAGTTGGTATATTACCCACAATGGTATAGAAATAGTTTCTAGGAATTATTCCAAAGATTTTGACATCCATTCCCGGAAATTTAATAAGTGTTTCCAAATAGTGCCTCCGTACCGGACCACAGCCCCGGTAACCCAGATTAACGAGAACTAGATGAATTCAAATGGTCTTTGCTGATAACGTCCCTTAAAGCCAATGAGTTTTTGAATCGAACGGTATCAAAAGAATTAAAATCGGTCAATAAAAGCCAGAGTTATAATCATTTCAATTTGGTGGGTTAAGCACGCTTATTTTCGTTTTCAGCGATAGCAGCATTTCACCAAAATCTTGATTTGAGGTATCCTGAAAAAGTTAGTTCTATTAAAATTTTACACACTTAACATTTATACTTTTTAATATACTGTTTCCATGGTCACTGTTTGCTGCTTGATGCAGATTTTATAACAGCAATCCGCTTTTAGTTTTGCCCACCTAATAGCTACCAAATAAGGAAAGGGAAGATTTATTGAAAGGAAGTTAAGGGCAAATGGGCAAAAAAAAACAATAAGTAATGTTTAAATCATCTATGAAGTAAAATCAATAAAACGATATTACCAAATATATTGATATTGTGAGTTATGATGAAGCAATGACAAAGATTGAACTGTAAAATAAAACACTAGCCAAAAATGGCATACAACGATGCATGAATTAGATCAGCTCAGAATTGGTAAAAAGTTCATTTGGAAACCAGAAATGACGAATACATTCAGTAATAAGTGCAAAAGGCTACCACAGGTTTTGTAATTTTCAAAAGCCTACCACAGATGTTTTTTGCGTCATGAAATGCAGCTATTTGCCTCTTCCGGTGCGATGTTAGATGATTGAAACTCTAAAATGGCGAAAATTCTAACGTGATATAATGAAATAATTTTGACCACCTGGCAGCCTAGCATAATCCTCAATTAAAAACGCAAACAAACCTTCCTATCTTTTCAAATACATTACAACGGCCAAAGCATACAACGATGCAAATGCGAAGCTTAAAATAGCACAATTTGCAGCCCGTCATGTTTTTGTTGAATTGCTTTGTACAAAAACATGAGAAATACCTTGAAAACCTTTTCTCAGCTTTTGAATGAAGGAAGAAGAATCTTACTTAATAGCATAATTTTTTAATTAAAGTTACCTTAAGACTAACATATACCAAAACAATAAAAGTTAAATAACTCAGTCAACTTTTAAATTTGACCATCAAATATTATCCCCTATCGTCCCTGAAAATATTTGCAATAAGGAACCGAACACCCTGTATGTTGATACTCTACGACCTGTGTGAGTACCACTTTGATATAAAAATAGAGCTGAATATGTTAGCGCAAAACAATTGATTTTCATTGGCACACCCTAACTAATGTGGTATCATTTATCTTTCGTGAAAACTGCTTTTACACTGCAGATATACCAGAGAACCCAGTTAATTAATTTATCATGAAATGTTCATCACTATGAATTCAATCGAAATTCGAAACGAAATTCAATCCGTTTTGATCATGGCGAAAAGCAGCGTTTTTGTTAATAGATTCAAATTTCCCAAACGCCTGATAGAAGTGATGTATTTTGCTATATCAGTAAGGAGGAGCCACTGAATGGTTGGAAAACATGCTTCGCCTATCTTTCCAAGAAACTTTAGATTGAGGAGAGTGATCCGGTGGAAAACCTTTCGTAAGTGAGATGAGTTCGAACTCGTTATTCCAGTCGCTTGCAGTTAAATACCACGCTGATGATGTCGTTGCAATGGAGCGGAAGCCTTCAAAAGCTATCCTCGAAAATTCAATTCACAATTAAATTTAAATATCAGGAGCATCACGAATTTCACACATCCCGCAAAATTCCAGGAGCAACAGGCGCAACCAAAACTCACAGAGCGTGACTTTCATTAGGCGATTGGGATAGCGAATTGCTATAGAGCTATCATCGATCTGCCTGATTTCAATCGAAATGATAACAACCATTATTCAATAATGCAACACTAACTCAATTTGCTAGTTTCTAAAGTTGCCAGCTAAATTCCAGTTTGTTCCCATGGAGCTCTACCTCTTACCTGAGGGGATGCTGTTTTATAACTTCTGTATTTATTTGCGCTTGTAGGCTTCAAACGAATGACGGTGTGGATTGGAATGGTCGTTCCAAAGACAAACCAATGGGAATAGTTAGTTGCACGTGTGGTAAGCAATGTGATGCTGCTTAGTCGGATTCATAGAGTCAGTCTCGGATTTTCCCGGTAGGATGTTATCGGAACGAGCATCAGGTTGCACTGATATTCACTATATTTCCATCAGCGTTCCACGAGCTTTGGAAAGCAACAAAATAGAAATTTGTATTATTCCGCCTACACATGCCTGAACCTGTTTGAGAAGTTCCAATTCTATCCTCGCGAAATTGATCAATTTGGTGCTGTGTTTGTGTTTGACCGATTTTACAGTTCGTCAAACTGAGTTTTTGACTGGAGAATTGGTGAGCCAAAGTAGAATAAGTTTGATTTAGCTCGGATTACTAGTGGGTGAAGCGCATTATTTGAAGAACTGTTTCGAGGCACTGTATGCAATAAGGACTGTATTGAAAACAAACGGGCAACGCATTATCGCTCATAGCATGAATTAAAAATTAAAATCAAAAAAGTAAACACAACTGCATCATTTAACTCAAGTCGTCCGCAGACCAATTCTTTTTGAACTCTGCCATGGTCTTACACTCCTTACCCATTTTCTTGAAGTTGCGCTTGACGATAGCCCAGAAGCGCTCAATTGGATGAAGCTGTGGGCAATTGGGAGGATTGACGTCTTTCTCAATGAAATCCACTACATTTTCTTGCATCCATTGTATTGTAGTTTTGACGTAATGGGCTGTCACCAAATCAGGCCAAAACGAAGGTTGGGACCTTCTGCTCCTTGTATATTGGTCCTCGTACATTTATTTCTATTCATCAACAGGTTATGTTTGAACCTCAATGATGTTACTTAAAGCTAAACTAGAAGGGTAAATTAATGGTAATGACATAAAACAAACTAAAAATTACTCTATCGATGCGAATTAGACAGGTCTTTAAAAAAACAACTAAACTTACGACGAAGCATCGGGCAAGTCACGTTAAAATGAAACAAGGTGGAAATCCTATTCAAGAGTCTTTGTAAACCGCCAATTACGCCAAACATACTGTAATTGGTTCGCTGTGGAGGTAACCACAGCGTCAAACTATTCCTCAGGGCTCGGGGTTGCACGTTGATGTTGATTTGCTCCAGAAGATCAGGACAGTCGATGCGGCCTTGCAAGATGTCTGCGATTAACAAAGCCCTGGCTGTATCTTTACGGGCTAACATGGAACTCCAGGTTAATCAGTTGGCAACGGCTTTCGTAGCTTGGCAAACGATAGGGCTCCGTCCACGGTAGTTTACGTAGCGCACATCTCAAAAAACCGTCGTTGAACAGGCTCTACTCTAACGACACCGTTGTTGTAATGGAGAGTCCACACAACCGAGCAATACTCTTATATAGAACGACACAAAGAGCAGTACAACGATTTGAGGCAGTAGATGTCCGTGAAGTCTTTAGCAATCCGGACGATGAACCCCAGAACGCAGGAGGCTTTGCCAACAGCGTACGAGATATGCTGCTTGAAGGTGAGTTGGGTGTCCAGAATTACTCCTAGGTCCTTGACTAGACTGACGCGCTCAATTTCGTTGCTCAACAAGACGTACTTGAATAGAATAGTCATTTTCTTGTGCGAAAACGAGATAACCGTGCATTTGGCCGGGTTGAAAAAAGGTTGAAATAATACAAAATCGAAGGTATTACTCACAAATCCATTCGTTGTTTTCTGTAACGAAAATGTTTTGTAATTATTATGATGATATATTTGTAATTAATGGCACACGCGCAACTGTCAAAAGCACGAAGCTTTTGTGCACACAGAAAGAATATTCGTACATTTTACGTAAACAAAGCTACGAATATTTGGTCACAAATTAAAAGGAACCAGCTCTCAAGTGCCTGCATGAAGGACTGACAGATCTACTTTATCGACTCGAAATGTAGCTGTAGAAATTATAGCTCTCGACAGCGTTTTAATTTTTATGTTGGGATGGATATATTATTCCCGGCCATATCACAGCAACACCATCATGCATGAATACTGTATAAAAGAGAAGCAGGGATTGGCTGGTCTTCACGAAATGAATGTCGTGCATTTGACAAAAAGGTGTAGTGATAGCATTTCACCATATTAAAAGGATTATGAATGTTTCATACAATAGACGAGGCATTTGTTCTATGTACAAAATCCATTTTTACGAATCGCGTGAAAGCTACTTTACGAAAATAAATTTTCAGTGTAGGAAGTAAGGCACAGCAGGTTAGTATAACGAAAGCATCCTTTTCTGCAAACACTCAGTACGGTGGACTTTGGCATTGATTGTACTTTTAGTGTAGAAAATAGATGACTTAGAGCCTGCCATACGAAACCTTCTAGCTAGATTTTTCCACCTCGAACGACTCTCAATCTTCGTCGATGACCTTGGTGAAAAATTTCGGTCCTGGAAGCGTCCCGAGTGGTGAATAACAGTAGCCCCGGAAGCTGCCGGAAGTCCACCATGAAGTTAGTCTCATTATTATGATGACACAATGAGACTTCGTCAGCATTTGGGCTTACAGTTTCCGGGCCCGTGCCTTTCCCACCGTATTTTGCCGTTCGTCACAAATTGGAGCTTTCTGCACTTTGTACGTATGCAGTTTCCCCCGTTCCTTGGCACTCTAAACGAAGGACTTGGGCAGGTTCAACTTTTAGGTCACATCCCTGACCGGAACATTGGGATTCCACTTAAACACTTTCACGACACGCTTGTGACCCTGACCTCTAATAGAACATCCATTCTGACCGCATTTCTCCTTCTGTTTGCTACTCAGAGTTTCGTTGTAACGTTAAATCACACGACAACGGTTTGACGGCACGATTCCGATGTGTTTTTCGAAGTCATGATGAGAGAGTTGAGGATTGTCCAGGTGTTTGCGCAACATCAATTCGCGACGTTGCTTTCGGGTGGTGCTATTGTTTCCCATCTTTGAAAAACTGACAGCTATAAAAATACAACAAAAAAAACGCTCTCAACTACTCCTTCCCTAATTTTCAAGAGAAAATACACAATGGGGAATTTTATACAGCGTTTTTTTCCGTGATGCAATTTGATGCGGGACGCCCTTAAGTAGGCTATCTTCACCTGTTGAAAGCGGAGTGAAATTTTTGTCACAGGTGGTGAAATTTACATAACTGAATGCCTCCAGAAACATCTTCTGTCAGTTTTTGAGCAGCACAATGAAAAATCACTATTTTGGACAATTTTAGCTACATGCCACTTTTCTTCAAGCGTGCTGGAAAGGTATGAGACTAATTCAGTGCATTTTGTTCACAAGGACATGAACCCACCAAACTGCCCTGAACTACGTCCAATCGCAACTAATTGGGCCATGAGCAAGTGGGAATTCAGAAAGACCAAGGAGAAAGTAAAAAATGCAAATTACATGCATGGATAAAAAATCAGAAAAAGCTAGACAATGAGAAGAAAGATTAGTATTCTCCATTTAATTCCAACTACCTTTATTGCAAATCTTGACAGATACGCGTATTTCGTCTAAAGGGCGAACACGAAATTATTGCGACACCGAAAATATCATGCCAATTTTCTTACAATGTTTAGAATCGAACCAAAATCTTAGGGTAGTTTTATACATATATTTACTTCGAAAATCAAAAGAAAAGTTAATCGATGGAGCCTTGAGTGTAAAATTGAACGCATTTTCGCTTGATGCCCTCCATCAAAGTCTTTACAGTGTCATCCGGTACCAGTTTCTCAGTTTTTTTTCATTTTCTTAACATGTCCTTCTCGTCTTTGACTGTCTTCTTGCTCTTCCGAAGTTTCCGCTTCATCATTGCCCAGTACAGTTTGGCGGATTCATGTCCTTTGGAACAAAACGGACAGAATGGGCCTCATACCACTCCAGGACACTTTTAGAATAGTGGCATGATGCCAAATCTGGCCAAAATAGCGGAGCTTCGTCGTGCTGCTGCAAGAACGGCAAAAGGCGCTTCTCGAGGCACTCAGATTTGTAGATCTCGCCATTTACTGTGCCCTTTGTCACGAAAGGCTCACTCTTCAGTCCGCAAGAGCAGATGGCCTGCCAAATGAGATATTTGGAGGCGAACTTCGACATTTTCTTCTTCTTAAATTTGTCGACCACATAGAACTTGCTCTTGCCGGTGAAAAACTCCAACCCCGGAATTTGCTTAAAATCGGCTTTTATATACGTTTCGTAGTCCATCACACAGCAGCCATATTTTGTCAGCATCTTCTCGTAGAGCTTCCGTGCCCGCGTTTTAGCCGTCGATTGTTGCCGCTCATCGCGGTTTGGGAAGTTCTGTACCTCATGTATGTAGTCCAGCTCTCTTCTTTGCATTCTAGACGTAACTGGACTGATTCAGAGGAAATGTCGAGAATTTTGAAGTGTACCGTTTAAAATCCGCACAAACTCTCATTGCTCTAGCTTTTGATCCGGTAATGGGTAAAATGAATCGAAATTTAACGTAGATATAGTTTAATTTGTATTGTTTACACTCTGTGAGTTGATTTCATCAGGTCCGCAAAAGTTCTCAAAATGGCGACGAATGAACAGTGCGTGCGCGAAAAAGTTTTGCACTAGTTCTCTAAGAATAAGGATCTGTCGCATCGTGCCATTGGAAAAATGTTTGGAATTCCGAATTCCATGGTGTATGGTATCATAAAACGGTTCGAAGAACGTCTGACTGTTGATCGGAAGCGAAAATCCGGAAAAAAGCCGTCAGGACAACAAGAACGATCACAAACGCGTGGTTGGGACCTTTAAAGGGAAACCGAACGGCTCAGTTTGAGATGTGGCTAAAAAGTTGCCTGTGAGCAAGACTGTCGTGCAGAATACCAAAAACTCGAGCTAGACTACGTTTTAGGTTCACAAGTCCCCAAACCATGACGAGAAACAGAATACGGTCGCAAAAAGCCGTTCCCAGAAGTTAACGAAACCACACTGCTGCGCAATGGTTGACGAGACATGCGTGAAGGTGGACTTCAGGAGATTCCGGGAAACCTGTACGTGACTGCTAAGTATAAGTGTGATGTACTCAAGATCCTCTGGTCACAGAAGATGTCGAAGTTTGTTAAGATTTGTACTTGCGAAAATCAAAGTACACCTTTCGTTACCGCAAGCACCATGAATGGAGGTGTATTTGGAATTGTGTCTCCAAAAGCGGTTTTTCCCTCTCCTGAAGACTCTCGACGGTCCAAAGATCTTCTGGCCAGATATGGCATCATGCCACTATGCTAGAGTGGTATAAAGCGAACGATGTCGATTTCGTGCCGAAAGATCTGAACCACCCAAACAGCGCCCAACAGAAAAATACTGGGCCACTGTGAAGACCTAAAAAAACGACCTAAAGTGTTGAAGAATGTAGAAAAAATGAAGAAAGCATGGGCTAATATGCAAAAAAAAACTGTCGATTCTGAGGTCTTGCAGAACTTCATGGCTGGGGTTAAGGACAAGGTTCATGCATTCGGATATAAAGGCAAGATAAATTAAAGGAATGATGCCAAAACTAATTTTAATAATCACTTTTTACTCCCTGATATTCGGATGAAAGCTCGAATTTTGAGAATGAATTGGGTGTGTGGATTTTAAACGGTACAGCTTTTACCAAACAACCTCTAATAATGAATCCAATGTAGGGTAGGGAACGGCTTAAGCACCCCAAGACCCTATTCCAAGCACGGGGTAAACATTAACCTACAACGCTCATTTTTTGCAGTATGGTGCTCCATGTAGTGAAGCACCATACTGCAAAAAAATGAGCGTTGTAGGTTAACGTTTACCCCGGGCTTGAAATAGGGTCTTGGCGTGCTTAAGCCGTTTCTTACCCTATGTAGACTAAGCTCAATGCATGTATAAAATTGCTCTAAAAATATTTATCATGAAAATACGTGAGTGGTGACCGTGTGGCTTCAGGAAAACGCTCAGGAAAAGACGTCCTTTACTCCCGAAAATCGTCTAAAGAATGAATCTTTGCTTCTTTGGTTCTCCACATGCCAATACCCATACATATCAACAACTCTCATTTTTTTAAATTTTAGAGAGCGTGAGTATAGCGTTCTCTGTCATACCCATGCTTATTCTCTTTTACTTCTATTTACTCACTTTCCCCTTCTCTCTAAACTGAGATTTGTAATCTCTTTCATTGTTCGTAGATATCATGATATCAATCTTGCCACACATACACGTATGTATTTTAAATCTCGTTCCAAATGTGTCTCTTATACAGTACATTTATATAAATATAGAAGATATTTCGCACATATTCGAATCCAATTATGTATCGTCTCAGTGTTTCACTTCGTGCATTCTGGGAAGTGTTTCATAGACAGTGATGCTAGATATTCAAGCATAACAACAATTCCAACATTTAACAAATAATATAATAACCAATTTATTTGACACATTGAGTTTCTCCCTTCTCTACACTTCAGTGACATTTTATAGTAAATTACAAAGTTGCTATAATTTCGTGTTCATCATTTAAAGAAGCTGCGTGGCCATACGCCAGGTCAGTGTTGGTAGCTGTTTATGCCCGAAAGCACGAAGGCGGGTTTGGATTGGTTTTTCTTCCCCAAGTTGGGTACATTCATCACTGCGACAATTTCTTAGATCTATTGAAATATATTTCCCGTTTTGATATTGCTATATCAGTATACCGGAACACTATTATGTAAAACGGCTGACAAGGACTGACTCAAAGCATTTTCCCAGCTAGGTATTACATTTCGAATAAAATGCACTATTTGTCTGGGCTCTGCATTCCAAACATCAAAGGGGTTCTGCAAGCCCCCTGTACGTCTTTCATTAAAGATTGCTGTACAATAACATAGCAGGTATTCAGGTGGTAAGGCTTGTTTGCGACAAAATACTTTAGGGGTGTCCAGATTTTGACAAGGTATCCTGTTATTAAACCAAAGTAAGTACTGAGATGATTCTTTGATAATTCAAGAATTTTGCGAGTCATTGAAATGTTCGGATTTATGAACCGTGATTTATGATTGTTCATTGAATTGTTGGGATGAGTCTGGCTAACGTGTCGGTTTTTCCATTCCCTGGAATTTCGCAGTAGCCGGGAACCCAACATTTGCTAATATGGATTGGTGAAGTGCCACCGAGTTAGAATTTTGCCAGCGAGTTTGAAGTGGATTTAAGGCGACAATTTCTGAGATGTTTTTTTTTTAACTCACATTAATTTTCTTACGTGCTTTTTGTTCAGTGTATTGTTACATTTTTTTATTTTTATTTTTTATTATTTTTTAATAGAAATTTTTACATTTTCCTACAAGTATTTCTGTAGATCTTCCTATTTCTGAGTTATATCGATTGGAGAAAAAAAAGAGAATATAAAAAGCTTTACCCCTTTTGAAATGTTATATGATAATTAAAGAAACAGACTTTACAAATTTGCTAGGAATGAGACTGCATCCATTAATTAGGCTTAATGTTGTTTGACCCATATTTAATTTGGTGCAAGTCAAATATCCTGTCACGATTAAGATGTGATGGACATTGGTTGAAATAGTCCCTGATCCCAGTTAGGCTTGACTGGTTTTATAAAGTCTAATAACCTACCAGGATCGTTTTGCCAAATTTCGGGGGTCTCTGGAAACCCCTTTCCAAATATTGATATCCTTTGATCGAATAAATAATGCTCCATAGTTACAAAGTATATGTTCTGCAGTTTCAGTTTCAAATAGGCAAAAACGACTTTCTGTAGAATGAATTCTACAGATTTTGTAAGATGGTCTTATAAATCTCATGGCTTGTCTGCATGTATCCGTAGCGTTCCAGTTTGATTCTTCCATGGACGTTTTCCAATTTTTTATTTCAGTCCTCAGAGCACACTCCAAAAAATGGTTCCGGACAAATTGAATTTGATGCTGAACCTTCTCTTGCTAGGCTGTCAGCTTTTTCATTTACTTCAATACCACAATGGCCGGGCACCTAGTAAAAAGTGACTTCGTTCCTACTGTCCAATTGTCTTAAAGAAAGAATGAATTCCCACACTAGCTTAGATTTACATGTAATAGCTTTAAGCGCATTGAGAGCTGCTTGCCTATCGGAAAAAATTTAGATCTCTGGAAATCTGTATTTTCTTGTTGTAATTGTAATTGTAATTGTTCAGTGTATAGTCCGTGCTTTCCTGCTAAGATTGCGTATCCGGGGACTTACCCCCAGGTCTATACACCTAATAGTCCTTCCCGTTGCACTCGTCAGCTCGTGCGATACTCTAGACTCACATGGGTGGTCTTATCCGGGTCCTCCACTGGGTAGGCACAAGTGTCCGTCCAGTTTCGGGTACATTAATGATCTATTTTTTATGCCTGAATGAAGTACTAATGCTTAAAAAGTTATAAGAAAACCCGTGTGAAAACAACTAACTAGTAGTAATTAATATTGCGCTCAATTGGCCATTATAATGAAGATATTATTCCGACCTCTTGTAAATATTTCAAACTTTTGAGAGTGGATTTTGATTTTGAGAGTGGATTTAGATTTTGGATTATTAGTAACATTATATGAACCTTTCTCATTAAATGTCTCTCTCAACAACCAGATGGCAGCGTGGAAGATGCCCTGTAATGGCCAACAAATTCTCTGTACAACCCTTCCCTTATACATCCAAACCCAACACTTAATTCCATCCAAATACTCTCCTGGAAAGAAATAGGAATATTTCAGGTCAGCGCCAGGTCACCAGTTTGAGTACAAGAACTCAAACCTTACATACATCAGGGAATAGTTGAATGGGCTACGCAACGTTTCTTCCCATGGGGGATTTGAACTTTGCGGGATGCACTATTAGTGCACACTAGAAGTGTACAATGATATTGCATCACTACCCACAGGATTGAGGAGGGGGTGATAATTGATGGTACGTAACGCTGTAGGGAGAAGAGTATACATCAGTCATTTGCAAATATAATCTATTACCTTGTGATTAATTGACAACATTAATTAATTGATATCTTCTAAAATACCTGTTTTGCTTGATATTACTATAATTCAGAGCTTGCTCTATCGTTTCAAGATGAGATTTGGCTTCTTGTTTCGCGAGTTTGTCTTGAAATTTGTTTTGAGTTCTTCAGCAAAAATGCTTTCTGATGACAAGGTAAACCGTCCATTGTCGATGCGCACCTTAAAAGCTTTTGATATGTTGAGAGGGATAATACATCTATTATTTATCTTAAATTTTTAACTTGCGTCTGTTGAGTAGTTCTCTCGTTCCGTGGAATGTTTCGTTAGGACCAGACAGGATTTTTCATTCAGTCTCGGGGGCTTTGTCTTGAATTTTATTTGAAATTCTTCAGCAGGACTTTGTCTTGATGAGGTAGTGTATCGTCAATTGCCGATGCGCACTGTATTTAAGAGTCACGTTTTCTTCAAAACTATTAATGAAGTGAGTAAAATCGCCTCTTGGTAGAAAGCTTTGATACAAGCATAGCAACTTAGGTTACCATTTCCATTTTCATCTCATCTTTCAGCAATTCGCGCATTTTGAAAACGAAAGATCGACGCGTAACCATCGGATTTCTAACTTTTTATTTAAATTTAATGTTATTTATTATTGGAAGTTGAAAGTAACTTAATAACAAAAGGAATAAATTGATGCATACATCAAACTCCTGTAGTTCCAAATATTATCAATAATGGATCATGAGATGAATAATGGTACAGGTTCCTCTATGTGATAATGCTTTCCAAAAGTGCGCTAGGTTGTGATAATAAACTATGCAGATTTTTAAACTGCGTTTAAATGATCAAGTGCAGCATTCCAACTATTCGCAAATCCTGTACTTGACCATCGAACACTATCTCAGTATAATAATGTTTGTCGATAGGAAATACTGGCGGATTTTCAATAGCATTCTTGGGCTGCATTATTACTGATCTGGCAACACTTGTGTGCTTCTTTCCAAGATGGTAAAGAACCAGACCAGCCCTGGGACCTGGTAGTTGAAGTTAAACTACCTCAAGGTTTTGTCAGAGCCCAGGGGTTGAGAATGGGCGGACCATAGTGTGCTGAAATTCGAACCATCATAAGGCAGCGAACGATCGAGTAAGGGTGAATGGTGCAAATTGTACTTGCCTGACGGAGCAGGTTGGGAGACCCCCAGCCTACATCTAATCCCAGGGTCAGGACGACTATGATGTACGCTGGCTGCAACCGGCACGACTGAGTTAGATGAACTGGAGACTCCCATAAAGCTTTCTATGGTGCGTCCTGGATGTCCATAAGAAGATAAGTTCGTTCTATGAGTGGTGATTAGATCTCGTCCGAGATGGAAGGTGGATTGGCTTCTGAGGCTGGAGTCAGAAAAGGGACTGGTGTGCGGACAGGTGCTGGCGTTCCAAAGAGGGTTCTGACTGGAGTGCCAACATGTGTTTGAGCAACGGTAATCGACACAGCAGGAGCGTTTTTCGTTTGACCTTCAAATTCTCTAAAAACAATTCCTTCTGGCCAGGTGCTTGGATCCACTGCCGCATCTTTAAGTTTGACAGGAACGCTTACCTTGAACGATACGAAGTTCATCGAACTAAGGTCAGCACCTTAGTCTCTTCACCAATGATACTACTTAAATGGGTTCACGGGTTTGTAGGCCATCACGAGCAAGTTTTTCTACTTCATCTCTTTTCACACTAGGGTGGAACCGGGATAGATACACCCAAAATAAAATCGGAGCAGGCTTGACAGCTAGGAAACCGTTGTTCTCGATGTTCCTAGTTCCAGTGGTAACCAGATTAGGGGCCTCAGAATCTTCACGGCGACGTTTGAGAGGACGTTCTTTATTTGGTGCACGTCCAGGAGAGGAAGCGTTTACAATATTGGCGAGTTGAGCGACTTGACTGTTGTTTTCGACAATAACATCTGCAACCTGCTTATTGTTTTTCGAAATCTCGGCCTTCAGCTCAGATAATCCGGACGGTTGATTTTCGAGCACCACAGATATCACACAGCCGAGAGATGATACCACGCTCTTGAATCGGGCAAACTTCATTAATTTCGTGCACTCGTCACACACCCAGAACAGATTGTTTCTTCCGCGAATATTTTTCATGAATGGGATGTTCAGATTATCGCATTTCAAATGGTCAACATTATTGCAGAAGCCCATACACTCGATGCAATCTTCATTTTTCTTCACAATTTTAGCACAGCGATCACAAGCACTATTAGTAGATGCCATAACGTCGATTTCGGCTTAGAAAAGTCAGATTGAAATCGCCAATAAGTGAGTTCACTATCTCAGATACAGATAGCGCTTCAGACGGAGATGGATTCTGCCGCTCCAATCAAACTTTGTTTAGTATTTTCGTTTTTCACTGTATATACGTTCCCGCTCGGTAGACCGAAAAGTGGAACGAGATCACAGACACGAATCAAACGGCTAACAAGTGCACTGCTTTGTTTCGCGAGGCAAAATTTGTGTAGAATGATTTCTCAATTCTACCATTTACTACGCGAAAACTTTCACTAAATAGAGACTAATAGAGAAATCCATAGAAAACAAAACGACACAAGACACGACTCAAAAGATCTGATTTAACACTAATAGAAACGCGATCCGGTGATGGTTCGAAATGTAAACAAACACTCAATCGTCACAACAATGGAGTAAGTTATAACATGTTATAACGGTTATCAAATAATTTCAACAAGAAATTCGTCATCAAGATAGGCTTATAACATGTTATAACTGCTCAGTCTGGCCTGTGTTTTAGACAATTTATTTTTTTGTACAACCAAAGTTTTTCGAGCTACAAACTATTAATTGAAGTGCTATTCAAACTGCTTACGCCCTCTTTTAAAACTGACTCTTCCAAGTTTTTTTTGCTTCCAGTCCAAGTTTTTTTGCATCAGTGGAAAAAACTAACTTTCGTGGGTAAAACGTGTGTACAAATTTTCAATTAAATCGGAGACACTCGAAGTTGGTCGGTAGGTCATTTCGCCTGGAAACGCTCTTAAGCTAAATTTGAAGGCTTGCTTCAGTTTTCGCAATGTTCTTTCCGTCGATAATCTTTGCATGGAAAAGAGTTGGGTGTGTCTTAACCTTGAAAATCTACATGATTAGTGTTAAAAATGAAAATGAAGTCAGAAATGATTGCCAATATGATACTTAACATTTCAACATAAATTTTGAGAAATGACAACAATGTGTACCGGTAACATCCAAACCTGCATTTGAATCTCTGGAAATCTGTATTTCCTTGTTAAACAAACATTCAATAATGGCATGAATTTCTGCTCGAAATACCGTTAGACTATGTCCCATTGGTAAAGCTCCAGTATTTTCTCCCATTTTCGACCCGTCCGTGTAAAGCACAGTGGAACCTAGATGCCAACTTGGTCCAACAGACTCCCATACATAGCGGCTTGATGTAACCACTTTAAAGGGAACGTCGTAGTTTGTCTTCGTTGTCATCCAGTCTTCTACACGGTGTTCAATAAGTTCGAATACAAGTTTTCATCATTGCGTAGGTATGCGCCATGTACATATTCTGCATTGGTATTGGTGTCAGCTTTAGCTTCATTCATACGCTACCGAATGTGCGCGGTGTTGACATTCTGTTAGTTGTTGTTCGTTTGTTACGCGCGATGAAAGAGTATCGGGACTTCGTAATTAAGCGTTTTTTGAACGGTGAGCGACCCGGCGATATATTCCGGCTGCTGAAATCGCATGGGGTCAAGCGGAACTTTGTCTACACGACCATCAGGCGATACCAGGAGACGTCCTCGACCAATGACCGTGCGAGATCCGGTCGGCCGCGTTCAGTGAGGACGCCACGGGTCATCAAGATCGTGAGGGAGCGAATTCGGCGCAAAAAGAACCGCTCAATCCGGAAAACGGCTGCAGATCTCAACGTTTCCATTGGAACCGCTCACACCATACTCACCAAGGACCTTGGTTTCAGGCCTTACAAAAACGTAAGGTCCATGGCGTTTCGGAGGCTACCAGCAAAAAGCGGTTGGATCGAGCTAAGAGGATCCTCTCTCGGCACGCTGGTCAGGAGTTTGTTTTCTCGGACGAGAAACTGTTCGTGCTGCAGCAGCCGCACTGATGTGCAAAATGACCGGGTGTGGGCGCCATCGAGGGACAGCATTCCTGAATCCAATATAAACATCCCTCGGTTCCAAAGTGCCGCGTCGGTGATGGTTTGGGGGCAGTATGCAAACGTGGTAAGCTACCCTTGGTGTTTATTGAAAAAAACGTCAAAATCAACGCGGCGTACTACAAAACTGAGGTTTTGGAAAATGTTGTTGCCCCCAGTCTCCGAAGCCTCTACGGCGATGAGCACTACGTGTTCCAGCAGGACGGTGCACCAGCCCATACGGCAAATGTGGTTCAAGCCTGGTGTCGGGACAATTTAACCGACTTTCTGGACAAAACTTTGTGGCCTCCCAGCTCCCCGGACTTGAATCCTCTCGACTTTTTTGTTTGGTCCTATATGATGGCGAAGCTGAACGAATACAAGGTCAGCACTTTGGATCATTTCAAGACGGTAATTCTCAAAATCTGGGACGAAATGCCCATGCAGTCCGTGCGTGCCGCCTGCGACGCGTTCGAGAAACGTTTGAAGCTCGTTAAGGAGTACAAAGGGGGGGTCATTCCAAGAGAAATGTTGTAAACGTTCCTTGTAAACATAGCTTTCAATAACATAAATCCAAAAAATAAAAAAACATGTTTTCATTTTTTTAACAAATTTTGAAAGTGTATCCGAACTTATTGAACACCGTGTATTGTTTTAACATCTGAGTTTAACTTGAAATTCTTAAGGATCTTTAAATGCCATATGAGATCTCCATCTAAAATCTTATTGTATCTTTTGAATTGCAGGGCACTTTTAGGTGCCTGCTGCTTTACCAATTGATGTAAAGGTTGTACGGAATCAAATTGCACCACTTTGAAATGGCTGTAACATTTTACCCGTAGGGTATTTTCTATTGAAATTTCGGGTGGAATTAGTTCAATGTGTATTTGCTTACGCTGTGTAAGTTTTACTAGCAGATCGTTGCGAAGATGGAGTCGGAAGAATAGCAGCGGCGCAAAGAAAGTTTGCGCACGTACCTCGAATTTCCGGATCTTTCTCATCGTGCCATCAGCAGGAAGCTGTGAATGGTACATTCTACGGTGTCTCGTATTAAATCGGTACAACGAACGTTTGACCATCGATCGGAAAGAAGAAAGTGGCGAAAATGGATCTCCATACAGTCATAGAGATCACAAGTAGGTAGTTCAAGCTTTCAAGAGGAATCCCAACAGTTCAGTTCGAGATGTGGCGAAGAAACTGAATCTAACCCAAACTTTCGTGCAAGGTGCTAAAAAACGTGAAGGACTACACACGTACAAAGTCCAAAAGGTGCCTAATCGCGATGAACGGCAGAATACGGTAGGTAAAACACGTGCACGGAACTTCGTTATGGATGATGAGACGTATGTAAAAGCAGACTTCCGGAAACTTTCGGGGCTCCAGTTTTCACTGTTCATCATAAATGTTTCTGAGGACGTTAGAAAGCAGAAGATGTCAAACTTTGCCAAATAATAAATTATTTGGCAATTGCTCGTGTGGAGAGCTGACCACCCCATTTGGGACAACTAGAACGGTCAATGGGCAGGTGTACCTAATGGAATGCCTCCAAAAGCGTCTACTTCCTCTTCTGAGGTCACACGATGTTCCTTAGATTTTCTGGCCAGATTTAGCCTCGTGCCATTACTCGAAAGAGGTTTTGAAGTGGTACAAGGCTAAGGAGGTCAATTTCGTGCAAAGCATCTCAACCCCCCGAACTAGGCCATCATGAAGCAGGCACTTCGGAAGCATCCTAAGGAAGTGAAATCGGAGGAAGATATGATGAAAAAATGGATCGCCACGCAAAAAAAAATGGTTCAAAATGTTATACAGGACCTTATGAGTAGTTTAAAGAAGAAGGTTCGTGCATATGGATATGGAATTGCAATTAAATAAAACAAACGTGAAACAATATTCATAACATGCTTAATTTTACTCCCTGAAAGTTTGAAGATGATTGGTTGAACGGGCAAAATGTTGCCGAATATTTGTGTGTGTCGCAATTTGATTCCGTACACCCTTTAAAGGTAACATGTTAAGAAGGGCATCCAAAGCAACAGATGGTGTACTTTTCATTACTCCAGTTATTGATACACAGACAAGTCTCTGTAGTTTACCTAGCTTCACCTGGGTGGTTACCTCATTATGTTTAGGCCACAATATAAGCCAAGCATATGTGATTTTTGGACGAACTATTGCAGAATAAATCCAATAGACAATTTTTGGTCGAAGTCCCCATGTTTTACCCACTGCTTTACTACAAACCCATAAGCCCGATTCTGAGCTGGTGCTCTTGGTCGAGTTGTGTCAAAATTCGTCGATAGCAAATTGGCGTTCTTTGTTCAAAGTTAAACAACTTTAATAAAAGTACCAACTGAGAACGACTCCATATAGATTTCCATGGAATTTTCCTCGGCCTTTTCCAAACGATTGTAAACTTCCAACATTTTATGCAAATCTTCCTCGTTACACACCATCGACTAATAATACGTACTTGAAACTTCTTCATTTCTTTCCAGCTACAACCTGGTGTTCCTCATCCTGACGTACGGCATTCCGATGCTAATAATGATCGTCTGCTACTCGCTGATGGGCCGGGAGCTGTGGGGGAGTCGCTCCATCGGGGAGCACACCGAACGGCAGCTCGAGTCGATGAAGTCTAAAAAGAAGGTAGGTGCAATCGTAAAATAAGTCTTATAGACGTCAACGAAGTCTGATGTCTGATGTAAATCATGGTTCCGAAAAATGAGCAATATTTCACAGGTTTCCGATCGAAGAAAAGTGATTATCATGGGTGGGTGGCTACGTAATAAACAATATTAACGGCACCTCTCCCGCACAATAATGGCCAGCCACATCACATCGATGCGGAGAGCAGAGTACTTACCTTGATTTTATGGAATCATATTTTGTTGTTTACGGCCTGTGGTAGGAGTAAGCAAAACGACCAAACGGAACGTGCCAATATTGTCATCGGGAGGCGGTGTGACGGCTGTTTCCGTAAACTTGGGTGGAAAATACGTTGCCCGTTAAAAGACAGTCTACTTTGTTCAGACAAGACTATGTACTTTGTGTTTCGTTCCCGAAAAAACACGTTTCTGAACTTGAAAACGAGTAAATATTTGAAAATATTCCTGAGCGCCAAAACTTGTTCCCGCAACTTTCGGTCAACATTTTTCGTGTGCAAACAGTCGAAACTACTTAAACAGACTTGCATAAGTCTTTCACAGTAAATTTCAATTTTAATAACATTACGAACCAACTTACCGCTGCCAGCTGTGCGCTTTGGCAAACACAGTCTCAAAAAGGAAATTCGCCATCAAATGCCGATGTCTCGGCACCATTTGGGATATCGATGCGATAAAAGAAAACTCATTAAATCGATCGGTGGTTCTCGCGAGGAGGTGGCTTTCATTGCAGGCGGAAATTTGAATCGAATCATTTTTTTTTTCAGTTTTTTTCTCTATTGATGATGGATATTACTTTCCATTTCAATTTTTCTGTTTTTGGTTCGGCGAAAAAGCGGAAAACGTTTGATTCCGCCCATCAGCACCCATTGCTGATTTCCGCTCATAATTTGATTTGTGCTATTTTGTCGGCCCAAGGAGGGTTTTCCTGTCTTGTTTTTGCGTTCCTTCGAAGACGTTGGTTGGCAGAGGACGTGGTCCAGTTACTTCAATTTCCCCCTTGATTGCCCTGCACTTGAGACATAATAGACAAATTGATTTCCGAAAAAAAATCATGAATTGTGGCCATGATTTATTTACATCCCCCCGAATATGATCAAATAACGCAGTGCCGGCAATATTGCTTCATTAAAAGCTTATTGAGTGACCACAACCGAATATTTTTCGTAAATAACAAGATTTTGATTGCTTTGGCCAGTTGGTTCCACAACAGTTAATATCAACAAACATTGACCATCGATCATGATGAATTGACGAGAAAGCTAATAGTGACTACAGGATGAGGAAATATTATCCGTGCTCACTTATTTAACACAACTTTATCAATCGTATATTGAATTACAATGTATTTGCGGAAAATGTAGATACACCATCAAAGTGGTAATATTTACATCCCTGGCTTTGGTAAGACTGGCTTTTGAAAGATCCAACGATGTGTGTGGCTTAGTACAGGCTCTGGACTCAATAATGAACCAGACGAAGTACTCCATTGGATTCAGGTCAGGAGAGTTGGAAGGCCGTTCATGTTCGGTCAAATATCTCGAGAAAAGCCTGAGTTCCAGCGTCCTTTTTGCTCCATAAAAATTAGTTCAATCTAGTTGAAACGTCCATTTGTTCTAATCAAAAGTTATTCGTGCCCACCCAAGTAACAATTTTAGTTTTATTCCAGCCTCCGGGCTTTGTTGATAATTACAATTAAACTGTGTTGTCTCTATAGCTGGTCTGGTTCTCTACCATTTTGGAAAAAAGCACCAAGTGTTGCCAAATCAGTGGAAATGCAGCCCAAAAATGCTTCAAAAAAATCCTCTAGCCCTTTTTACCGATGATCGTTATGGTTCTGAGATGATGATCAATGGTTAAGTACAGTATTTGCAAATAGTAAAAATACAGCATTTGATCATATAGAAACAGTTGGAAAAGCTTAAATAGTTTATTATCACAAATCAGCACACTTTTGGAAAGCATTACCATAAAGGGAAACTGTTCCATTATTTATCTCATGATCTATTTTTCATATTGATCGGAAATGCAAATTTAATGTATCAATAATTGATTCCTTTTTTGGCTGGCTTTTAACAACAAATAAAACTAATTGAAATTAACAATGAATAATAAGTACGAAATCAGAAATAAGATGAAAATGGGAATGTTAACCCTAGATGCTATACTCCTATTGAGGCGATTTTGCTTATATAGTTCTATGAACCCAGTTTTGAAGAAAACGCAGCCTTAAGAGTGTGCACCGGCGTGGTCAATGTATTAACTAAACAGAGCAGATAAAAAATGAAAGCCGGAATCGAAAAAGAAAGAGACAATCCACATCTTGCTTCGAATTGGCTTAGCAACAGAACCATTAACAAGAAAATTAGAACTTCCAGGCTGAACTATTTTCGATACATTATCATTTAGAATTGATCACGGAAGTATACTAAAAACAGCTTCATAAAATAGCAAAACATTGAGAGGACTGGAATTCATATCACAGAATGGATCGAAGCGGCTTCAGACAAACAAAAGATGAAGAAATTCACAAACTAAAATCATGCAGAAATCATGAAGAAATAACGAAGATGAGTAAGAAACCTTATTAAACTTATAAACGTGACACTGACGAACTAAGTAACAAACAAACAAAGAGACGATACTAAAAAATGTAACACCCTATGAGGCAGTGTCAACAGCGTCTCTATGGACAATTTGATCCTTGCCCATCTGATGGAATGCTTCAAAGGAAGTTAAGTAATATCATTCTAATGCATTCTAATGCACAAGAAAATTGCTCCAGAAGACTCTCAGAGCATATTAAACGACACACCAACGACCAAACTACAAAAGAAAAAAGAAATTAGGAAACGCCTTAAAGAACATATGAATGTGACACTGGCAAATTAAATAACAAACAGACAAATGAAAAAACAGACTCAAGAAAGGACTCAAAAAACTCAAACGTAGCTTCTTCCGAATAATTTGCCACAGCATCTTCTTGGACAACATGTTCCGTGTACGGCTGGCAAAATGATTCGAAAGGCTTCACGCATATCATCAGAAGCCTGGCGTAGAGGTTTCTACTCTATTCAGAGTCCCGCCAGTCAACCTTCATAGAAAAATGTACAAAGTGCCCACGGTTGGCAAAAACAAGTTCATAAAACCTTTATATGATCATAAATATTGTGAAAATGTTCTAGTGAAAGATATTATGACCACTTGAGAACCTTCGTAAAACCTATTGGCTGCCATCAACACAAGCATACGGCCAAATGGCCACAGCTGTCAAACTTCACGGTGATTGTTTGGTTTTTGTTGCTCTGCTTTGTTCAATTCTCTGCTCTTCTAATTCATTTAGGGGAATGTCCATTAATTATGTCACTTGGTAGTGCGGGAGGAGGGGTTTGGGAAACCGTGACGATCCACACAAAAAAATTGAAGGTCCATTCAAACAACGTGAGGGGAGGGGGGGGGGGGTTATAAAAAGTCACTTTTTGCGTGAGGTAATTGATGGACGTTCCCTAACAGAAAATACAGCGTGTCTCACAATAGGTGTCACTTTTTTCAGTCTTGGTTTATTTCAGCTGGGTAGATTCAATAGCGGAATTGATTATACCCGTTTTGAGTGTATATTTTGACAGCTTATCGCTGATGATAAATAAGCGATTCCGTTTGTTTATATTTATTAGCTACCACGATGGAAGCCATGCGGGAGCAAGTTTAAAAATTACATTTGCAAAAGCTTGGAACGTGTCAGACTTTCAATGTTCTTAACCAGTTTGAAGTTAATAACCCTTTTTGTTTTTCGTACATTGCAACGGTTCAAGGAAACTGGAAATGTCCATATTCAACACAAAGGAGGTGCCAGATGAACTGCGAATGAAGAAAACGATCGAATTTGTGATGGAGCGAATAAGTCGTAATCCGCCCGTATCTGGCCGTAAATTGAGCAAACAATTTCAAATGTCCCCTGCTTCAATGAACAGGCTCGTCAGACACGATCTGGAATGCATGTCGTACAAAAACAACGGGTTGACGGAGCGTTAAAAGCAAGCCAAGATCGAAAGAAGCAGAAATCTTTTGGTTCCTCCTTCAGGACAGTTATAATTAACAAAATGATCGTGTGTGTGGCAAAAGTCTTGTTAATATTCCAAGAGATAAACTAGCTGTAGAACGCTATCAGATTGTATCGCAAATCAGGGTTTGGGGCGCCATTTCACGAAAAGGAAAACTTCCTCTTCCTTTCGTTGAAGCTATCGTAAAAAACAACACTGAACATGACATCGAACAGGTTTTGAAGAACCATCTGCTTCCTCGTGCTTCAACGCTGTATGGGCATGCGCCATATTGTTTCCAACAGGACTCAGCTCCAGTTCACAAGGTAAAGAAGACACAAGCGAAGAATAACCCGCATCTCCACCGGATCTCAACCCATTTGACTACTTTGATTGAGGTTATATGCTTCAATATATAGGCCCTGCGAAAGGACTTACTTCAGATCGATTCAAAAAATATTTGGTTGATATTTGGGACAAAATTCCTCAGGAAACGGTGTGTGCCAACTGCGATGGGTTTACAATTGTTGTGCAAAGTTATCGAGGAAAAGGGCGAAAGATTCGAATTGAATTAATATGGTTTATTTCTATAATATGTATCCTTCAAATAAAAAAAACGAATGCTGTGATTTGGTTGATTTGTTTTGCTGTAATCCCATTTTGTTTGACATCTATTGTGAGACACCCTGTAGTATCTAAGAAATAAGTTCTAGTGTTGCGGATTTTTTTTTTTGGTACAAAAATATCGAAAACCAATCGAGTTTCTATAGCGTATCAAGCTTCAAATCATATGCACATTTGATTTTATGGTGAATATTGGCATGATAAGAGTCGAAAGTTAATGCGCTCCAGAAAATTGTGCTAGTTTACAACTACAAAAACAACATTAAAACAAACATGTTTTATAAATCAATCATGAATTTCAATAAAATTCATGGAATTCAATAAGATTGTCAAAGAGGATGCCTAAATTAATCTCCGATCCACAATTCATTTGCATGGGTTTAAAAGTTTGTGCATTTATTTTTTCACATTTCAATTATTTTTTATCCTTCAATATGGCGATTGGAAAAAATCACAGTGGTGCCAAAAAAAAACAATTTATCTTCACAATGCCAATTGGTCGATTAATGCATTTACTGTAGGCAAAATGGTTTTGAAATGTGTTCATAACTGACCCTAATGAGACAATGTAAATGAGCCCTAAAACGGAATTTCAAAACAGCATTTTACGAGTTCATAAAGTCAAAATAAAACCTTCGATAGGAGGTAAAGGGAATTTGAAACAAAAAAAAAGCTTTTAAGATTGATGTTAACAGGTTATGTAGGTTCTCATAAATCTGACTTAAATATGAAACCTATCGGCTCCTCTTGGTGCCATAATAAAACCAAATTGATTTCAAAAGGCTTTCATAAAAATTTAATAAAACATAATAAAGCTGAATGGTTTTGGCAATGTTAATTGGGCATGGTGCTACAGTGTTGGTTAGAAGCTTCTGGTAGACTGAGAAGTTGATTTTGACGCCTTTCTCAATGAGTATTAAGGGGGTTTTACCGGAAGCAGTAATTCCCACCCAAACCATCACCGAAGAACGATGGAGAAACGTTTTTGCAAAAACTGGCGATCGTTTTGGTGGATTTTCTACCGAACTACTTCAACCAAATATTTGCTTTCAGGTACCGATTGTTTTTCGTCCTGTCATTTAGGTAGTGGTTATTAACCCTTCGAAGAAGTATACTCATGTTATGAGGGGTTCTCGCAGTTCTTTTTCTGCATTTTCCTAGATGATCCTCCAAATTTCCAAGCTCATTGCATCGTTATATACCTACATCAATTCATCCAGCTGGGAACTTTACACAAAATTTAAAAAAAAAACATGTTTTATGTAGTGTTTGAACGTACCGGTTGAATTCCTTGTGTTCAGGCGCCCTGTTGAATAGACGATCGATTTTGCGAAATTACTCATAAAACGCTTTAAAAATTACAGTAATGTACCAATAGCGTACTTTAAAAAAATCCACAAAAATGACATTTATCATACTTGTTATCTAAATTCCGGGAATACATAATGCTTAGCTGGAAGTAGCCATTCAACGGTGTTTCTCTAAAAGTATTATTAAAATACATTTTTGACTATAAAGTAGCGTAGAATGTACTTAAATAGTATGTTTTATACGGCAGTTAGGGCTAGAATTTTGTGAGAAATCAGAGTCATATGTAATTTTTTACATATTATGCATTTAAAAAAGTTATATGTAAATTGGTATGATTTTTGTTAGGAACGTTTAATTCAAACATCAGATTTTGAAATTTCGCTATTGGTACATTATTTTGGTGTAATCTTTATAGCATTTTATGCAGAATTTCACTAAATCGATCGTCTATTCAGAACCCAACAAATATCAATGCTGAATAACTGTTTGTTCAAACAAATTTGGAGAAGTTGTTCAGCTTTTTCTCTAGAAGCTGAATAACTTTCCCAAATTTGTTTGAACAAGCGGTTATTCGACACTGATGTTTGTTGGGAAGGGCACTTAAGAGCAAGAAATTTGAAAGGTACGTTCAAAATCCACTCCAAAAAACATGTATTTTTGTTTCAATTTTGTGAAAAGTGCCCTGCTGGATGGATTGACATTCGTTTTATAGCATCTTGAACCGATAGATTGGCATTTCCAATGTCTTAGCGATAAGCACAGAAGGATTTTCTTGCTTATACAGCTCATTCATTATGACACTACGCGCGAACGAGTTCAAATGAAACTGTGTGTTTATGTTAGTAATAAATGAACGTAAAATACGGCATATGTGTGCTCAATTCAGCATCTGTCAAATCCTAACTATACACACTGAAATTTTTTTTTCGTAAATTCGTTTACGCTCGTTTTGTAAACATGACCTTCGTTCATAATACATACACATACACAAAATATCATCATTCATACAATGAACGAAATTATTTCGTGCAAACCAGCCAATCATTTTTCCCCTTTTATCTCTACTGCTCATATTGATGTTGCCGCTGAGGAGGGCTAAAATCCTGTGTGTACCTTCACAAAAGCTGTTAAATCATCTGTTAAATCACTCCTTAAAAGTCACCATGGTCTAGTAAGATCAACCACGAATGTAGTAGCAGCTTTACCTAATAGGAGAGGATTAATTCCCAAACCAGAATGAAATATAAAAAAAATAAATCTCTCACCCACAGTCTTGCTTATTTCATTCGAATTTCATTTAAAAACAACAAAACAGGTCAAACATCCATGCAACGATAAGCACTAGAAATCATTTTTTCTTTTTCAACATATAACTCGTAGTCCTTTGTGATGTTTTTCAACAAAACACGAATGTTATTTAAAAGCTTGCGAAGTCATCTTTATGATTATTACAAATCCATTTCGTTGCTGAGAACAACGAATAGATTTGTGAATCAAACGATCGATTTCTTACCATGAACTTATAATTATTTTCAGTTCACTGAATGAAAAAACACGGATAATATTTCTTCTCCCTGTACGTGTCTTTAGAAGTAGGAATTTCAGGGACCACATGCCTGAAAAAAGACACCACGAAGAAGACCAGACAGTTCTCAACAAGATAACACACACGGAAAATTTATTTTCACAAATTAGCTTTCACTCGTTTTGTAAACATGGATTTTGTACATAGAACAACTATCTCGTATATTGTATGAAACATTCATTTTGCTTTTTGTCTGGTGAAAGGCTTTAATTACACTTTTTGTTTAATACACGAAATGGATTTCGTGAAGACCAGCCATTTGCTTCTTCACTTCAATCATACCTATACATGTTGCTGCTGGGGTGGGCGGGAATAATTTATCTATCCCTAAATGAAAAATAAAGCACTGTCGATAGTTATAACTTCATACTCAATAATCGTGTATCTTGCACTAACAGCTTTTCCCAAAAATACAGGATCGAATCCCTTGTCCCTTGTGGTCGCATTTTTTTCCTATTACATTTTGAGTCGATATAGTAGATCGTCAATCAAGCATTCGTAGCTCTTTAAAGTGATTTCGTACCATGCATGAGTGTTCCTTCTGAGTCAACAAATGTTCCTTCTGAGTCAACAAATTTTGAAGTCCTACCTTCGATTTCGTAAAATAAACTAAAATTAATGTTCAGTGCATATACTCAGCAAAAAAACAGGGAGCAAAATTTTGCTTCAAAAAACGTCATGTTCAACCTTCTGTAACTTTGCCAATAATCAATATTTTGGCTGAAAATTCTACAACACTATAACCAATATGAAAATGAGATATGTGAAAAAAGCAAATAATTCTTAAGATTTGATATGAAGAAATAACTGAGGAAGTGGCTGATAAAATTTACATTTTATGTGAATTATAACATGGTAACGCATTGATACATATATTAACTTACGATATGTGACGCCACCTTATATATTTATAATGATATTATCACACTAATTGAGATTTGAAAACTAAAAATATACGTTCAGTATCATATGTAACACGCAACGCGTAACGCATAGCATTATTTTTACGCGTGAAATATCCTTCATAACTTTTGTAACCCACGAAGAACTTAAAAATATGGTTTGCAATATTAATTGGTTTGTGGAAACTACGTGAACATTATTATAAATAAGATGAATTGAATTCGGGGAAATACTGAAGTTGGTGCGTCAACTATGACTCCAGCTGTGGTTCAAACCACTGAATGGAAACAGTTCAAATTTTGTCGATATTATTTCTAATATATTTTTACGCTGTGGTGATTTTTACATCACGCTACCTAAATTTCTCTTAAAAATACGGATTGTAGAAATTGGTTTGTCAAATTTTATTTTCACATGTGTTATCATAACAAATTTAGAAACTTTATCAACACGAAATAAGGTCAACATACTGTTTATAGTGTTGTCAAATTTGCAGCTAAAAATATTGATAAGTGATAAAGTAACAGAAGGTTGTACATGACGGTTTTCGGAAGCACAATTTTCGAGAAGCAAAATGTTATTAGGGCATTATAAAACTGATGAACGTGATTGAAATTTTAAGCACTGCCTAGTGTTCCATCAAACCGCCATTCCAGAATTTGTGCCTGGTAGCTTCAAGCTTTGATTTGATCCTCTCATAGGTCAAATTTTTCATGCTCATATCATGCTGTAAACCTGCATGCAATACCAAGAATTTGACCAGTACCAGTAGTATTTAGCGAAAGTATGTATGTTTATATCGCTGCCACGTAGTAGGACGTTTCTGTCAAGACACGAACAGCAGGTGTGTTACTGATTGGATATGTCTGAAGTCACTTGTAAACTTTTTACTTTAATTCTAAAGAAAACAAGTAAAAGTTAAGATAGTACTCAAAAAAATGTCATTGCATGAGTAAAAATTGCTGAAATTTTGGAGTTTCGATACAATCTGTCAAATGGTTATCGAAACCCACTTTCATTTGTAACTGTTTTTACCCTTCATACATCAATAGAAGGGTATTAAGATCGCTTGAAAACATGTCTGTGTGTATGTGTGTGTGTGTGTGTGTGTGTGTGTGTGTGTGTGTGTGTGTGTGTGTGTGTGTGTGTGTGTGTGTGTGTGTGTGTGTGTGTGTGTGTGTGTGTGCGTTACAAATAATGCCACATCGGTTTCTCAGCCATCTGTGAACCGATTTTCAGTTTCAGGCAAACGGAAGCTACAACATTCCCATAGAACGCTATTGATTTTGTTTTTCATTCGGACATTTCGTTACGAAGATATGAACGAAACAGTACTTGACGGCCTTTTATAATAGTAATCAAACAGTTTAGTCTCCGATTACATACTGAGCTATTTGTGTACCGATTATAGTTTTGTTGATGCCAAATCAAAGCTATGATATCTCCAAATAACTGGTCAAAATTTCATTATGATTGGATAATCCTTCATGGAGATATGACCAAAACAATACCTGAGAGAACGAGACCAACGAATTGTGAGATGAAAATATACTCGTTGCAGTTCAAAACCAAACAGTACCACTCACACCCATCGATGCCGCTTGCATTCTATTGTGTCAAATCTGGGGCATTGTATAGCACATACAGCGGACTAGCAACACTTAGCGACTCTATAGAATTCAGGATCGATTGGCTCGAGTGGTTTTGAATTGCAACGAGTATATTCGAAAATTACACAAAGTTTCCATTAACTATAACTACACAATTTTGACGATTAAGTATTAAGTATTCATTAAGCATCTTGATTCCGTATTGATATTAAAAATTCATTCTGTGGACTAAATAGTCGAAATTTCTAATATTTGTGTAAATTATTCTTTAATATAATAGGTCGTTGAACACTATTAATGTCAATATTTTAATCACTTCGATAAACAATATGTTCAGGATTGACAAATAGTTCATTTGATAAACTAAATGTTTGAATATTCCTGGATCTTCTTGGAATTTCTGATGAAAATATGTATCCAGTACCATATTGGCCACATTTGAGTTCGTAATTCTGGTGAAGTGTAAGAAGGGTTCAGTCTCACCATCGGTGGATTAATGCGGGTTTTTACATATTATCATTAATATTATTGTTATGTTGGTATTCTCCGTACGTGGAGTACCGATTATGAAAGATATTTTTGCTTATCACCAAGAAATGACATTAATGTTTGCTATAATGAAAGATATGAAGAGAAAGTGTTGATAGCTCCATCAGTGTACGGCAGGTTGTGAAAATTGAATTGAAATATTGAAAATTGAGCGCATTCATTTGCATCACAACCCCAATGCGGGATAGGTTAAGGCACAAATGAATCTGCAACCTTGACAGGCAAAAGAAGGCGCGCCTGATCGTGCTCCTATACTATGATGGCTTGTGATGATCGTAGCGGTTGTTTGTACACACTCTGTTTTGTTACCCACATGGGAGCGAAACTCTCTCCTATTGGGTTTGATTTTTATGGACAACTTCTGGTTTTTACTCAATTTTTTCATTATTTTCAATTTTGAATAGAGTTAAGCCCTTTTCTGCACTTTATTTTGTTTGAACTATTGCTACAAACTATCAAGATCACCTTAAACAATGAACATTTGTTCATCAACCTAGAATAATGAAACTGTGCCAAAGTGGTCAACATTTTTTAAAACACCTAGTTTAAAAATGGCGCAAATTGGCGCAAGATTCAGAGGAGCTAGGGTTCGCAAGGTAAAAAATTGAAAAACTGTTTATTCTTCACTCTAAGATTTTTTTTCTCAATGATTAATTTCTAATGTAAGTTTTGTTACTTTTTCAATGGTTTATTAAGAACAAGTGATTATCTTAAGACAACGGGTCAACATTTTATTTGAAAAGCGAATTCTTCAGGAAGTTTTTCGCTGATTTCCAACTTTGACATCTAATATCTCAGGAATCAAAAGAGCTAGAGCTTTGGAATTTTGAATTTTTCCTGATTTAAATGTTTACGTTTGATAACAAAATTTCACAAAAGGTTTTGGCGCAAGTCAGTTTTCCGATGTTCTTCCGCCTGATATTTAATAGTATACTAGGAGCTTAATTAGCAGAGCATGAGTAGCGTTCAGGGTTCAATTCCGTTTAAAGTGCGAAAATGAACCATTTTTTTATTAACGTCCCCCTTAGCTTTTTAACCCTTCTTGCACCAAAAGAAGAGTACACTCAGTAGCAAAAAAAAGGCGAGCAAAATTTTCTTCCAAAAAACGCGTTGTTCAACCTTCTGTAACTTTGTCAATTATCAATATATTTGGCTGACATTTTGACAACGTTATAACTAATGTTCCGACCTTATGTGACCAAAATTTTATGTTGATAAAATTTTATAAATTTGAAGTTATCATAACATATGTGAAAAAAGTCATTTTGGACTTACCAATTTCAAAAAACCGTATTTCTGTGAAAAATTTAGGTAGCATATTAAAAATTTCTCAATGCCTTAAAAAAATACAGAAATTTATGTGGACAAAATTTGAACAGTTTCCATCAAGTGGTTTGGACTACAGCTGGCGTCAAAGTTGAGGCTCCAACATGAGTATTTTCCTTGTTCACCGAATATTGACCACGCTGAACTATCGGTGCAAATACAAAGGTTGAACAACGCGTTTTTTGGAAGAAAATTTTGCTCGGCTTTTTTTTGCTACTGAGTGTATAAAGATCCCTTGGAAACTCGATTTTTTAACCGAGACCCGGAGGGGCGAATGTCATTTACCACTCGACTCAGCCCGACGAAAAGGGCACATTCATATGTGTATGTTTGTGTGTATGTGTGTGCGCGTTACAAATAATGTGATCCGATTACAGTTCTGTTGGCAAACAATGAAAGCTTCATTCCAATTGCACGCTGTGAATTTGTTTTCAATTCGAACATTTTCTTACGGAGATATGAACGAAACAGTATTTTACGGCGTGTTTTCAACACATCGATGAACACATGAACACAAGTTCAGGATCAAGAGTTGTCTTACTGGAATCGAGCGCTGCAAGTTTAAATTGATTTGCAGCACAGAGAACTGATATCCAGGCTTGATCATTTTTTTTTCGAATTTACTGTGTTGGAACATTAGCGCCGCCTAGTCTAGGTTTCACCACACTAAAAGTGACAGACCGTCAACGACTATCAAATCTCGAGGCACACAGGTGGAACCATCAACACACGGTTCACCAATACTAACGGCAACGAGCTGTAATTTTAAAATGGCAGTTACAGAAATTTACACGCGGTGAGCACTCCGTTGTCTGTTCTCAGTATTTGCAGTCAATTCATAGCGAAAGGTTTCAGATTAAGTACTTTTGATCAATACTGCAACACACTTTTTACGACAGGATTGACATTTGAGTTGAAGGAAAGCAAACTTTTATGTTGTTGAAATTCAGCAGCTTCGCATTTTCTGTCAAAGAGATTGATTTCTATTTGTCCTTGAATTCATCAAGTCAAGTTGACGAAATCCATGTGAGACACCATTTGTTAAGTATTGTCTAATAGCTTCTTTCATAAACTGAATATATGGAGAATAAAATAGTTCTGGATCTTCGTGAAATTTCCGATGAAAATAAGCATCCAGTACCATATTGGCCACATTTGAGTTCGTCATCCTGGTAAAGTGATAGAACAGTTCAGTCTCACCATCGTTGGATTAAATCGGGTTTTTAGATCCATGTTCAACTTTCCAACAATGCTCTGGCGTGGGTATGGTACCGGTTTTTGGAAGGTAATGCTTCGATATACCTTTTGTCTCCCCAACTTGAATATCATCAACAATAGCCATACTTCCACGGGGATCAATGCTGTCAACTAATGACTTCCCATCAGCTCCAACGCATTGAAATTTCCTCGGGCTTTCCGGCGGTTAAATTGAAATCAATCAAACTGATTGTCTGGTACCGACCTTTCTGCAGCTTACGCTAAAATGGGTCATCATGTCTGTAGAAACCGCTGCTTACAACTTGTCCCTGGATGATAATAGTCAGCTTTTGTGTCGTCGTTGGTTTAGTTGTTTTGGTTGTTGTAGAGCTCTCGCCAACGCCTACTAAGTAGGGGAAATTCGTCTGGTGCAAAATGTCAAGCCTCAAGCAATCCGCTTTAAGGTGCGATGAGATCCAGTACTTTCTCCATATGAATTGTGGATTAAACTAATTACCTCTTCACGTTTTAGAGATTTAATCAATTGAGTTTGGTTCAAAATACTAACAAAAATCTGCTACAGTAGAGCAAGAATTTGTCGAAAGTCTATCGTATTAAACCCTGTTCTTATATGATGATTTTTGCTCAGCGAATTTCGATGTACAACGGAATAGATGCTGTATCACCTTACCTGGGAGGCGCATGGTATGTATATTGAGTCCTTCATTGGAATGGTTATTAGCTAGTTCTACCTATAATCGGACATAGATTCCATATGGATTTTTAATAAATTTAAATTGATATTGTTATCCACTTTCAACTGGTTTTTTCTATGATATCAGCTGATGAATGACAATTTAAAAAAATCAAACACTATATAAAGTCAGGCAGGCCTCTGCAATTTTTTAATTGACTATGATTGTCTAAATAAATATACTGAAATTGCACTTCGTAGCTTTAGCTGCTATTTACCAAATGCCTGCTTTTTCCACATGAGGGCTCAGATGTGATTATAACTGAAATGAAAAACATTTCAGTTTTGCCATTTGCACGAGCATCGTTGATGGTTTATGAAACGGGGAAGGGTTAATTCACCGAATCATTACCGAAGGCAGAGTAATTGAATTTTGCTAGTTGGTTATGACATCGGTGACATGGTGATTTGATTATGATGCTTTTACAACTCGAGGCATCATCAGCACCATGTGCGACTTGCGGTCTTGGCTTGAAGGCAATATTTATTTTGTTACTGGTAAACACTCGCTGTATTTATAGCGATATCTCACGCCACTTGTCATTGATTTAGCCATGTAAATATTGCTCATGGCAAGTTTGCTGACGACCAAACTGTCAGGATTATGGCAGCAACAAAGTGGCACTAATGAGCCTTTGGCAAAGTTGGCAAACAAAATTTACTTCTCCAGATGATTCCTAGAAGTTCAAGATTTGCCCACGTGAACCATTGGGTAGGAGTACTCTTCTCTAAATTTCGAAGGAGTTAGGTTTGAATTTGTAGAATTCGTTGTTTACATAAGCTGGTTCATCATTATTTCAACCAACGCCAACGTCGTTAATCCCACTTGAAGGCATTTGGGGAAACAGCTTTCCACTGATTTCGATTTGTATAACAGTCACCTTAGCCTTTAAAATAAATAGCTCCATACCAGTGTTTTGTTTTCATATTATTTCTGTTTATTATTAAATACCGTTCTTAAACAAAAACACTCGCAAGTGTTTTATTTCTAATTCGGTAAGAAATTTGGATGAACTAGTGTTCAAGAAAAACAAACAGGGTAATTTTTATTGCCTATAAATACGTCAAAAGCATGGGATTTTACGCGCATTTTAAGAAACTCCAAGCAATGTTTACCACTTCGGCATTAGCTTTGAGTTTGTTTCCAAAGTTGATTCGACAAATATTCATAGTTATTCCTGTCAGTCACATAAAACCAAAAACAAAACAGAATTCACCTACTGATTTCAACGCAATGTGCAGAACAATATTTGACCTCAGCCGTAAAACATATGAGTATAGTTATTTGCCATTAACATTCACTTTGTTTCATGTTGAAAATGAAAAAAATCCAGCGAAAAATACATTCGCCATTCTTCACAGCACATGTGTGATCTCACACGGGACGGAAAAATCACAGCATTGTAAATTGTTGCCGATTTTTTCAAGCAGCATAAAGTTTCCCATTCGCGTTTATCAACGAAACACATGAACGGTTGCAGTTAGAATAGGGTAGATTGACTTACTGTGAACCCATCAGACAACTTCAAACGAAAATTTAAATTGAGCCGGAGGATGACAGTGAATGTTATATCACGTCATATTTCATTCAAAACCTTTCAATATTCGGAAAGATTCGGCAATTGGTCGATTTACCCTCGTCTCGACATTTTTTATGGGTGAAATAATATCAACTGCGAAACATTGACTAGAGGGCGCTAGCTACTGGTTGCTCTGGGAACAGGACGTGAAAGCCTTTTCCTTTTTGTCGAAACTACTTTGCAATAACAGCGGTGTAATGCATTGTTCCGAGAGCAAAGTTTCCCTCTACAAATTGTACTCCCCAGTGGCATAGTTTTACAAAAGTTTAGTTCAAAATTGAGTTGCCTATAGCACTTCGGCCGAGGGTGCTAAACACGGCGTAATGCAAATTTTCGGAGCACATAGGTGGAAAATGATGCCAACAAGCGATGCTTAAAGCGTATGTGGGACAGAATCGTTGACGCTCTATCGTACAGGAGCAGTTGTGAATTGCTCGTTGAGAAGGTATTTATTTAACTGGATTTTAGGAAAACGAAAGCAGGTTGAAGTCATGTACAGTGTGAGCTGTTTAGGTTGAAGTATTTATCTGTCTTTCTTTTCCTATATTTCCTATGGCAAAATGAGGATCACTTTGAATAATGTCGGATATGTTTTAATGAATGACTTGGAAAATTATGATTTGAAGAAGAAAATTTTACAAACAAGTTTACAATGATAGTCTTCTATTCCTCATCCTAGGCTCCCTCACATACATTGTACGTTGTTGCCGGTTTTTGATAAGCCATAATGGAACTATTTGGAGTGTTGTTGAACGCAACCTAAAAATCTGCGAAATTGGACTTGCCATACTTTATTCATACTTTGTTGCGCTGCTGCATACTTGTTTCTAAAATTTGGCATTTAAAATCTTTGAAGCTTTTTACACTGAAAATAGAATTTCGTAAATTTGCTAACGATTGTTTTGAAAACACTGTTTTCAAACATTAAGCATATGTCTCATTCAGTTCATTCAGCAACAGCAACTGCTTCTGATCAGCAAAATGCTTGCATTACACCTAATTCTTACAATGCCCGAAATGAAATTCCAGTCGCTGCTTCTATTCTATCGTACCCGAACATGTTTATGTTAATACAATCAATGGTGGTAGAAATCGTTTGTTTAAAAGCGGCATCGAACCCAAAAAAAAATTCTTCATATGCATTTTTCTCCTCACTTCTCACGGGCCACTATAACTGAGAGAAATAAACTACGGACTCCGTAGTAGCTCTTCCCAACTAATCAGGTTTAGTTCCCAAATAAAAACACATTGAAAAAAAGATCACGATACAACCCTCTTCATAGTGGAGAGTTGATAAAGCAGAACTGTCAAACATGCCTGCAACAATAAGAACCAGCGAGTCGTACCTTTTTACGACGTAGGACTTATGTCTCTCTTTTCGAGCAAAACTAACACTGTCTATGACAGGTCGGACGTCCTAGAAGGATGACAAATCCGGCCAAAGAAGCGTCTGGTCACTTCAGGAGGTGCTTCTGGTAGCACTCATCCATGGATATAGGATTTTGGATTTTGGATATTGGATATTGGATATTTGATTTTGGATTTTGGATTAAAGATTTTGGATTTTGGATATCTGATTTTGGATTTGGAAAGTTGGATTTTTGAAGATGGATTTTTGAAGTTGGATTTTGGAAGTTGAATGTAGGAAGTGGGATTTTGGAAAATGGATTTTGGAAGATGGATTTGAAAAGTTCACACTTAGAAATTATGAATTTTACACGATATCTAATCCATGTTTGTAAATAGTCCGGGAACGTAAAGTCGGGGAACGTAAAGAAAGATTTCGTGTGAAATTATGTCTCCTGAAACTGACACATACGCAATTCGGCAAAAGATGTGTTCGGTTGAATTTATTTTCTCATCTCTTTCAACACATTCTTAAGCGCTAAAGGACGCTTGCATGTGTCGGTCTCAGGGACAGAAATTTACACGAGATTTTGGTAGTGTGTTGGATTTTGGGAATTAGATTTTAAAAGTTGGATTTTGGAAGTTAGATTTTGGAAGATGGATTTTGAAAGTTGGATTTTGAAAGTTGGATTTTGAAAGTTGGATTTTGAAAGTTGGATTTTGATAGTTGTATTTTGGAAGATGAATTTTGGAAGTTGAACTTTGGAAGTTGGTTTTTTGAAGTTGGATTTAGGAAGTTGGATTTTGGAAGTTGAACCTTGGAGGTGGGATTTTGGAAAATGGATTTTGGAAGATGGATTTGAAAAGTTGGATTTTGGATGTTGGATTTTGGGAGTTGGATTTTTAAAGTTGGATTTTGGAAGTCGGATTTTGGAAGTTGGATTTTGGATTTTGGATTTTGAAAGTTGGATTTTGGAAGCTGGATTTTTGAAATTGGATTTTGGAAGATAGATTTTGGAAGTTAGATTTTGGAAGTTGGATTTTGGAAGTTGGATTTTGGGAGTTGGATTTTGGAAGTTGGATTTAGGATGTTGGATTTTGGAAGTTGGATTTGGAAGTTGGATTATGGATTTTGGATACTTGATTTCGAACTCGAATTTTTATACTAGATTTCGAATTTGGGTTTGAGTTTCAGATATAGATTCCAGGTAAGAGATTTGGATATTGGGAAGTTGGGTTTTGGAAGTAATATTTTGAAGGTTGTGTTTTGGAAGTTGGATTTTGGAAGTTGGATTTCGGAACTTGGATTTTGGAAATTGGATTTTGGAACTTGGATTTTGGAAGTTGGATTTTGGAAACTGGATTTTAGAAATTGGATTTTGGAAGTTGGATTTTGGAAGTTGGATCTTAGAGGTGGGATTTTGGAAAATGGATTTTGGAAGATGGATTTGAAAAGTTGGATTTTGGAAGTTGGATTTTGGGAGTTGGATTTTTAAAGTTGGATTTTGAAAGTCGGATTTTGGAAGTTGGATTTTGAGAGTTGGATTTTTAAAGTTGGTTTTTGAAAGTCGGATTTTGGAAGTTGGATTTTGGATTTTGGATTTTGAAAGTTGGATTTTAGAAATTGGATTTTGGAAGTTAGATTTTGGAAGTTAGATTTTGGAAGTTGGATTTTGGAAGTTGGATTTTGGGAGTTGGATTTTGGAAGTTGGATTTAGGATGTTGGATTTTGGAAGTTGGATTTTGGAAGTTGGATTATGGATTTTGGATACTTGATTTCGAACTCGAATTTGTATATTAGATTTCGAATTTGGGTTTGAGTTTCAGATATAGATTCCAGGAAAGAGATTTGGATTTTGGAAAGTTGGATTATGAAAGCTGGTTTTTGGAGGTTAGGTTTTGGTAGTTGGATTTTGGAAGTTGGATTTAAGAAACTTGGATTTTGGAAGTTGATTTTTGGTTTTTGGATATTGAATTTTGGAAATTGAATGTAGAATTCGAATTTGTATACTAGATTTTGACTTTGGGTAGGGGTTTCAGATATAGATTCCATGTAAGAGATTTGGATTTTGGGGGTTGGATTTTGGAAGTTGGATTTTGGAAACTGGATTTTAGAAGTTGGATTTTGGAAGTTGGATTTTGGATTTTGGATCTTGGAACATGGATTTTGGATTAAGAATTCAAATTTGTTTATAAGATTTCGATTTTGAGCTGGATTTCAGATATAGATTTCAGTTAAGGGTTTTGGATTTTGGGAAGTTGGATTTTGGAAGTTGGGTTTTGGAAGTAGGATTTCGGAAGTTAGTTTTGAAATTTTCAATATAGGTTCTGGAAATCAATTTGGATTGGAATTGAGATAAGGATTAAAATTTTGATTTGGATTTGGATTTAGATTTGCATTTAGAATTGGATTTAAAGTTGGATTAGGATTTCAATTTTGAATTTGAATCTGTTTTAGTATTTGTATTTGAATTTTAAATTTATACTTCGATTTGTACTAAGATTTTTTATTTCGAATTGTGGAATAAGACTTGGATTTTATTCAGATTGGGTTAGGATGTTCTTTTTTTTGTTATGTTGATTGGATTGAGATTTGAATTTTAAATTTCAGACATGTGTTTGGATATATGTTTTGATTCTGGTTTGTATATGGATGTTGAATTTGGGTTTTGAGTTTGGATTTGAAATTTGGATTTAGAACTCGAATTTGTATACTAGATTCATGCTTCGATTTTATGTATGGATTTCAGATAAGGCTTTTAGATTTTGGATTTTTTATTTAAGATTATGGAATCAGATATGGATTGGATTTGGATTTGGATTTTAGATTTATATTTGGATTATCGGCTTAGGTTAGTATTTGGGTTTTGGATTTCGATTTTGGAATTTGAATTTGTATTTGGTTTTGGATTTGGATTTTACTTGTCAAACAGTTCCAATGTAAAAATCAGTAAAACTGTCAATGCAACTTCAGTTTTTGCAATTATATCTTGAGAAATCCTCATGATTCAGAAAAGGCAATTTTGCCCATCCTGATCCACAAAGTATTTTATGGTTTTAAAAAAGCCATGCAAGTGTGTGCAAGTGGATGGCAGCACACAGCATCCTCTAAACAAATTTATACTTGCTTTATTGCTATGTCGCTGAGTGCCTCGACAATCGAAGCAACTGAGGGGCGTTTATCCGGGTCATCTCAACTTGTTTAAGAGGCTGAATGGTTACTGTCTGGAGCCGTCGTGCTGGCAGCCGCGTTTCGAATGTCGGTTACGAATCGTGATCGTTTTTTTGTGAGTCTTTGAATTTTAGGGCTCCAATCTCACTCACAACTACTAACACGCTGTACAACCTGACGCACACATTGAATTTTTCTAAGCAAATTGATGTGATGCTTTTTTGCCCACGACCAATATTGCATTTTCTCTCCAAGCTACGATCCATTACGAGAAATGAAACATAATCATGCGAAATTGCAATACAATCTTGCTTTTTAATTTTGGGTGTAGCCCGTAAATTTGTTTCATCAGCTGAAAAAAAAGCAGTGAAAAAAAATATAAAAGATTGCAAAAACACGTCGTTCGCTCGCTTTCGGTAAAAATCTATATCAAAATATCCAAAAGAACTTCTAAATAATCCAAAAGAATTTTCTCATTATTTTTTATTAATTTCAGTCGAATTCTTTCCATTATTTGTGTACAAGCTACTCTATGGCGGCTTTCCAGCGGGCCAAGGAAAGAGTGTTGATGGCAATACGTTTCTTTACCGTCTCGTTTATAGAAAATATCTTGACAACTTATTTAAAACGACACCTTATTCTGGCAATGTGAACCGATCAGAGTGTGGAGCAAATTTGATGTCATTTTAAACCAATAGCTTTGTACGCTTAGACATGAAATACTTTTCGTAAAATTCCTGTGGGCCAGAAAGAAGAAATCAATATTCAAAATCTGCACTTGAAACGTAACGCGGTCGATTCCAGAAATTTTCGAACGGTGCACCTACACCCAAAAGTTGAAAAGGAGGCAGTTTTTGGAATCAAATCTTGAGAAATCCGCATGATACAGAAAAAAGCAATGTTGCCCATCTTGATCCATAGGTTAAAAGGTACAAACGAAGCCATGAAACCGGCGGTGAAACACACATAGCTCGAAACCAATTGATCACAGTAGGGTCTTTGTTCAATCATCACAAAATGCCACAACGCTATTGACCACTGTTGGAATTCCGCTGTCAAGTGTTCTATTTGCGTATTCACTGATCATCGACAGGGTCCTCCCTTACCTCAGTCAGAAAAAAGCGCGGCTACAAAGCAACACCATGCCGGAGTCACTGGGTTCGATTCCCGATCTGGTTCCGGAATTTTTCGTTAAGGAAAATTTCTCGACTCCCTGAGCATAAGGTATGATTGTACTTACCACACAATCATACTAATGCAACATTGTTACCTGGCATCGACTGCTCTTCAATCAATAACTGTGGAAGTGTATTTAGAACACTAAGTTGAGAGCAAGCTATAACCTAATTGCGAAAACAATAAGCTTGAAATGCTAAGAAAGAAAGAAGAAGATCATCGACAAAGCGTTTCATGAAATACACAACGCCATGCAAGTGTGCGTGAGCGACAGGTTGCATATAGCTTGGTGGGAATTATATCCAATTGCTTCATTACTGTACCGCTGCCTCGCCAAACGAAACCTGGAGGGTTTCTATTTCGTTTCTCTCAACTCGTTAAAATGGCTTAAATGGTTGCCATCAAGAGCTGTCAGCGTGGCGGCCACGGTTCGAATCTCGTTTACACTTTTTATTTTTGTAAACCATCCTTTCTGAGTCCAATAACACGTTCGTCAACTAATACAACTGCACAACCGTACGCACACTTTTAATTTTTCAAAGCGAATTGCTGAGTTGCTTTTTTGCTCACAATCAATGTTGAATTTCTCCTCCAAGTTTCGATCCACAGTGAGAAATGAAACAAATTTGTGTGAAATTGCATTAGAATAATGCTTTTTTATTTTGGGTGTAAACAGTGTTAGTTTTGTACCTTACATTGACAATCCTTGGGGCGTGCCGGTACCTTGCCAACTGAAAAATATATCGCCACCGTGGAGGAAAAACTTCGCGAGTAAATAAGTATAGAATCCAAAGAAAACAAAAACAAACAAATGAATTATCAGTCACTCAACCAGCTAGGTGACCGACTACACCCAAAAGTTAAAGAGATGGCAATCAATGCAATTGCAGTTTTTGCAATCATATCTTGAGAAATCCGCATGATTCAGAAAAGGCAATTTTGCCCATCATGATCCACAAAGCATTTTAAAGTATAAACGAAGCCATGCAACTGTGTGCAAGCGGTTGGCAGCAAACTTAGTGTCTCGACAGTCGAAGCAACCGTTGGGGCTTTGTTCAAATGTCAACAACTTTTTTCTATGGGTGAGACAGATCACAGAATGCCGCAACGCTATTGGCCACTATTAGAATTCCGCTGTCAAGAGTTCTATTTTTATTTTCACTCGTCATCACACTCCGATCTCCCTCGATTCAACTTTGCCCTTCTTTATGAAATAAACGAAGCAATGCAAGTGTGTGAGAGACATTTGCTTCTCTTTTGTATCGCCGAGTGCCTCGATAATCGAAGCAACTATTGGACATTTATTCCATTCTTTACAATGGAATTCGGCCAGTTGACATTCGGCCTAACGACACTCGGCTTAATGGCAGTCAGCCTAAATGCATTTGGCCTATTGCCTCACTAATCATACTGGAATCACAGGACTGAAGCGACTGTCATCCACGAACAACAATCGTGAAGCCGAAAATTTGGTGCTGCATGTGGTGCTAATTTGACAGCTCGGTTTTCTTGAAGGCTGTAGGCAACAAACACAATATACGCGGTGGAAGTTGGCGTAATTTTCGTTAATTTGATTCAAGAATAAAGTCTTCCGTATTGTAATTAGTGCAGTGATTATCACAACGATAGTATTTTTTCATTGTTTATCAGTCAGGTATAATAATGTTTTATCTACATTACTGATACTAGTAGGTTGATAGAAGAAATATTATAAGGAATTATAATCCAACCGAGCGTAAACCGAGCTTAAAATGTTCAAATCGTCACTAGCGCCACACCAAAAGTAGCAGGCTTCAAGAACTAACGCCTGCTTTAGTCCTCTGACTGCAATCAGCTTCTATCTTTAGAGAACCAAGTATGGTTTCAGAAATCGTCAGAATCAACAATTCAAGCAAAACAATGAATTAGGTCCTAAGTAACATTGAGAGATTCTCTTCGTCGACTTGCTCTTTGGTTAAAAGCTTGTTTATTCAACGATTTGCTGATGTTTTCAACGTATTGAATCCCATATCACACTTTATACTACCTTACTGTATTTTGAAAATAGTTAAACATGTTTTTACACAGCCGTAGGAACGCAAAGAGAAAGTCGACAAAGATAGTCTCTCAATGTTACTTAGGACCTAATGCATTGTTTTGCTTGAATTATGTTTTTCCATTTCGGTATAAACCAACCTTAGCAATGTTCTATATGGATATGCTCTATGTGTTACCGCTATGCTTAAAAACTTCATATTGTGCCAGTAAATGTGTGCCCGCAGACACATTCTAGCTAGTACACTGAGGCAAATAAACTTAAGAATTTCATAAGGTTCAACTTATGAATGAATTTTTGAATTTCATAAGGCTGACTTATGAACGGATTTTGTTTCACACGACGTTATTCTTGAACGCCTTTAAGCTTTACAGATTCCAAGTGTTAACATATACTAGTGGGCTTGTCACTGAACCCAATATCGCAACGTCCAGGGTTCGAATCCAGGTTGCTACATATTTTTATTTTTTCAACATCATTATATTTCATAAGATTAATTCATGAAATTTGTACTGATTTCTTATAGCAAATAATCACAATGCAATCTTATGAATATCGAAAGTTTATTTCGCTGAGTGTACAGAACAATTCAAATTTACTATAATTGTTATGTTTGTATTCTTCGTGCGTGGAGTAACGGTAATGATGTTTTTGCTAGAAATGAAAGATATGAAGAGGAAGTGTTGACCGTTCAATACTTCTATTTCAATTTTCACAACCTGCCGTACACTGATGGAACTATCAACACTTTCTCTTCACATCGATCGTTCTAGCAAAAATACTGCCGTCCACTCTAGGGGCCTCATGGTGATGAGCGAAGATTTCCCGCTTCATCAATTAAAATTTGTTGTGTAAAATTTTAAATCTAATTACGTTTGAATCATTTTGCACAGTAGCACCGCCTAGTCAACTTATTGCTACATTAACTCTGACAGTTTGACTGGCAACCCTTTTTTCCATAACCAATAAGAATAAATCTGTGGCGCCATCTACTAAACTAATGCTACTTGCTGCTTGTTATTGCTGTTGTTGAGTGAAGCCATATTTCTACCCAGGTAAATGAGATGAACTCCAACGTCTGTCTGTGGTGAGCCAAATTGTGCAAGTTGGTGTGTCTAGTCTTATTTCGGCAATGTTTACCGAGCTGATTGCTTCTTCGTTTTTTTTTGTTATGATTGCATGATAGCGCTTTCTGTTCCTTTAAAAGTGTCGACAAAAGACTAACTTTATCCCATTGTGTTATACGTGATTGGAAAAATACACACTTTTAGGGTGATACAGGGCATGGTGCAGTGTAAACTTTCGTTCACCTCTTTCTCACCATGCTACCTTGAGATTACGCCAATGCGAATTGTAATATATATAGAATATACATTGCTGAAAACTCTATCAGAGTATTTCTTGCAAGTAAACAGATTACTGTACGTTTAACGTACGCACACTAACGGGTACATTGGGTTTTTTGAAGTTTAATTACTTTTCTTTTTCTGGCACATGCAGAGCAATGGTGGTTTGTTTTCCTCCAAATGATTATCCTTCGTACTTGCACTCCTTTGATCTAAATGGCAATGTAGTATGTGTGCGTTAAACGTCACTAGGCCTAATTGCCACTCAAAGTTTTTTATTGTTATCCAGAAAAAGTATGAATTTAGATCTGTCAAATCGAGTTTGATATCACTTTGTTGTTTATTTACTTCGGATTTCCAGTACCCCTCTCACATAGCGCACTTATACAATCGGGTACGATAATCTCTATGCAAACGTATTGATATAAGCAACCCTATTTTTTAGGGAAATATATATAAAGGAAGCACTCAGCACTGGATAAATGAATCTTTCCGTCTATTGTAGAAACTTAGATTTTCATCCTCGAAAAAGTAAAAAAAAAAATGGCTGCCGTAGTAAACCAAGTCCCGTATCCCGTTAAGCTTTTCGATTTGTGGGGATTTATCTGTCGCGTCAGGCTTTCCACCGGCGACGTGAAAATGATGATATTGACGGTAAACGATAATGGCGTGGAAGCGACTTTTATGATGACGAGGGTGTTGCTTCGATACCGATGTTTATTGTTACAGAAGCCAGGAAGACTAGCGCGTGTTTACTCTACATGATTTGAAACCTGCAGGGAGTTCCGCTCCACATTGTAAGAGAGGAAGAAATGGGAATGTTTGATATTGATGCTGGAAGAACCTTGATAACAACAAATCCGAATATCTTCCCAGAAATATGCAAAGTTTTGCAACAATATTCCATTAGTTTTTGCTATTTGACAACAAAGGCACATGCCTGGTGGCAGTTGCCTTATTTGTATTTGCGACTGTGGCATCTAACGTAACTGTGTGAACGTGCGTCGGAATAAAACCACGCGAAATTTTTGTTTGTTTTACAGAAACCAAATCGTTTTATTGCGCCTATAAAAAGCAGAGCTAAAGTCCTTAATGGCACCTTGTGCTGCACCCATGTGTTCACACATGATTGTGCTGTGATGCAGCCAGGGTGACGCACAATGGTTCGAATAATTGGAGGACAGAATATTTGAGAAAATTGATTTTGCGAAGTGTCTCCATTTATCTCATTGTTTCACAGATACTTCTATTAAGATTCGTCAGTGTGAAAAAGTGGAAGATTGCCCAAACTTGATGAAAAGTGATCTATTTATAGAATCTTTCGCAAAAGGAATAATGAACTGATTGTGAAAATATCTTAACCACTGTGCTATGGTTGGTGGCCGCCTAACAGTATGTAGGTATGAAAACCAAACTTTTTTCATGGCCGCAGTTATTGGTTCCCGTGCATTGTTTGAGGCCGGAATCGTTTAGTTTCCTTTTACTGCCGACGCTTGCCAGTTTGATGAGCGTGGTTTACGGTTTATTGGCCCAGGGCGGCGTTGCTGAAGTAGCTGGCTGCAGAAAATAAAAGAAAATAGAAAGAGAGAGTGTGACGAAGTTTTTGTTGTTGGCTATTACAGTTTGGAACTCGAACGTGACTCGGAACCAAAGCTGGGAATGTGCACTAATTGCCCTGTAAAGTGGCTTTGAAACTGTTTGACCGCCTACTAGTGGGCTGTTGAATAATTGTTAAGTCAATTAGAATCATTTTATTTAGGTTGCAAATGTCGACTGTTATGATATGATAGGAGCAATAAAGAAAACGGATGTGTTATGAAAATATGAAGCTGACGGCAATGTGTAAAAATGCTATGCACCATACTATAGAGAGTGCCAATTCAAAATTGTTGATCCAGAGCGCTCAGACATTTTTAAATCGGGTTTTCCGTCGTTTTCCAATGAATATTCAACTCGTCACCATTGCCTTACAATGTTAGATGCTTCACATTGCTCAGTCAAATGCCACATATCAATATAAGTAATTTCTCCAAAAAAAAATATTTTGGATATAGAATTGATTACGTGAAAATAAACCCGTAGCTAGAACCAGAGCGTTACAATATCAGAATCAATTGACAACATCGTAGCGACGAAAAAACTATTGGCTTTCAATTGTCTATCATCACCCAGCGGCCTCGTACAAAACTAGCAGCACAATCAACGTTACATATTGAACTCGCCACAGGTCTGTGCTTGCTTGTTTTTTGCTTCGTTAGGTTAGAGTTGTTCTAAAAATAAATAGTACAGGAAGTTATTCAGGAACAAACCAGCAAGCAAAAATTATCTTCACATGTTGTTGTTCCAAACAAATTTTTCAAGAATAATTGCTTTTAATTGAGCTGTTGGTATTTATTCACGATTTATTGATAAAATTAAATAAACAAATTTCAATCCTACAGGTGTATTAAGAGACTACAAATTGACCCGGTATTGGGTCAAGCGCTTTTATAGAGAGTCATAAAAGAATTTCCATATTTAATTTTCCACGGCTAATTGTTTTTAATTGAGCTACTGATATTTGCTTCATTTATGTATGGTTTATCGGAAAACACGATGAAATGTGATGGCATCCACGTTTACAAGATCGGAAAGACACCTACAGGGTGCGGCAGATAATAATGCGAAAATGCTCAAACTTAAGTATTGGGTTAATTCGTGTAGCTAGTGACTAATTTCTGTCGAAAGTGTATTTGTTTATGTTAACTTTCGAGTGCTTAATCCAAACATTCTATTTGTTTTATTGCAAATTCGTCAAAATGTTCTCGAAAGAAGTGATCACCAGTTTGTTGCTCGCCCAGAAGAAGCCGAAGGAGATGCCGTGGTAGGGTGCCATTTGGCAACAGTTTACCGCATAAAAAGTCCCTGCAAGATGGCCAAAGCAGCGGAAGCCGGAAAGCGGACGTCCACGCTTTGCACGCACGCCCAACTAATCAAATCGGTCCGTGCAAAAATTGCTCGCAACCCGGTGCGCTCCATAAGAAAACTTGCAAAGGAAGCGAATATTTCGGAGAAATCCATGCGGAGAATCATCAAAGAAGATCTGCATGCATCTTCCAGAGCCAGAGTGAAACGCCACTTGATTACGGCCCGGGTCAAGGAACTACGAGTGACTCGTTCCAAGAGATTGCTTTCCTTGTTGAAGAAGGAAAAAATGATAATCCTGTTCTCCGACAAAACGCTTTTCAGCATCGATGCTGTGGCCAACAGCCGCACGGACCAGTTCATTTCACCGCAGAAAATAGAGAACGTTCCGGAAAAAGCGAAATTCAAATTTCAAACCAAACATCCGGCTGGTGTCATGATGTTTGGCTTTGAAACGGTTTGAAAATGCCGCCTGTTTTCATTGATGCTGGAGTAAAAATCAATACCGAAGTGTATATCGGTATTTTAAAGGACCCAGTGCTTCTCTGGGTGAAGGCAAACTTCTCCGAGGACCAAAACATTTTCCTACAGCAGGATGGAGCGCCGTGTCAAACGTCCAATCGAACCTAACAATGGTTGAACGATAACATGAAGTTTTGGCCGAAGGATTTGTGGCCCCCTAGCAGCCCAGATCTTAATCCGTTATATTATTCGATTTGGGCATATGTTGAAGCACGAGCCTGCAAAACATCACACCCTAGTGTGAAAACCCTGAAGTCGAACATAACACGCACATGGCAGTCAATGTCGGAGGACTACGTCCGAAAGGCATCGAGAATGTTATTAATAAAAATGGAGGACACATTGAATACATTTGTTTAAAATGACTTTATAAAGATAATTGCACTCCAAAATGTTGATATTATTGCTTGAATTAGTTGAAAATGGGATATGAAAGAAATAGAACAAATTTTCGCATTATTTTCTGCCGCACCCTGTATACCGAGAGTGACTGACGAAAAAAGTGCGTCGTGATGGACGACGAGACTTACTGGGCCCGGAAATCAAAGCGATACATGGAAACAAACAGATAAATTGGTCAAAACAAAAACCTTTTACTTCAAATTCATTCACTGGTCAAGTTCAACTTATTCTTCATCCCTTCAGTACACCAACCGGGCCAGACGATCGAGATACACATCATACGAGACCCACAGCTGCTCTTGTGGTATTTTATCCCAGACTAACGCCAGATGTCGGTTCAGGACTTCCACACCTTCATGTTTTTTAGAGCAGACTTCGACCTCCAACATACTCCAGACAGCAAAGTCCATAAGGTGCAAATGTGCCACAATCCAGAGTTGAGGTTTCTTCGCTTTGTGAACCGAGTCCTGTTGGAAAACTCAAACCGTGGAACCAAAATGACGACGTGCCCACGGTTTGACGACGTTATGTAGACAAACAAAAATAATTTTAACAAAGCGCGTAAAATTTCCCCATGTTTAATTCCAAGCGAAAGGAGGCGAATAAAACGAAATTGTTAGCAATCTTTCATGCGCCATACAACAATGTTTGCGATCTTTCATACAACAGGCTAGATTCAGGTGTTATCCTATTATCCTAAATATCCTATTATCTTCTGCCAAATCAACCTTTTTTTTTTTGTGTGCATTAGATAACGCAGAAAATTCAATATTTCTCGAGTACTTTTTCAAACAGACGTATCTGATTTTGTAAACAAAGAGGGGAAGTAAGATTCAAACGTAAATTTCACAAAACTCTCTGCACCCGCACGGAAAGAAGCAGCACCATCATGTTAGGGAAATTTAATTCCTTGTATTGGTGGCCCTAATTTGCATGAAAGTACTAAGGGTTTCGTGCGTAACAATGTTACTCTGTACCAAAAGACTTCAATCCACCAAACAGTGGGCAAAATTAACTAAGGAAATCAGCCCAACTATTGCCCAAAACCTTATAAGTGATGTCAAGAGCAAAGTGCGTGTGTTGGGTTATGGAGGGGAAGACCAATAAACCAATAGAATAGAAACCCTATCATAATGTTATAGTTTATTTTCTGACGGTGCGAAGAAAATCCGACTAGAAATGAATTTTTGACGACCAATTTTAAGCGTTTCATTTTCTACAAGAACAGTCTTTAAACTTAATGTTTATGTGTAGGTCTGTTCATTGGGTGTTTTAATCATGTGATCCGTAATGTTTTTGAGTTCTTTGACGTGTTCGTTCATGCAACTGATTATAGCGAAGACTTACGAATATTTTAACTTTCTTTATCTCAGACCTACGCTCAATTTCAACACTACTTCTATTCAATTTCACAACCTGCCGTGCTCTATCACTTTCTACTTTTTATACACACCTTTGGTTCTAGCAGAAATTGCTGTCCACTCTTAGGGTTGCATGTTGATAAGAAGTAAATTTCCAATTTTCAATCATTACTATTGATTTCGTGCTTCATGCAACAACAAAAAACATGATTAAATAAAGCCGTTTGAATAGAATTAGTTGAAATTATGAGCGTAGGGCATGTTTGACTTCAATTTCATCATGGAATCACTATGGGAGTTGAATGCTCGTTCCTGATCAACCTCATAAGATGCACGTGTAGTATTACGGAAGCACATATCCTTCATTAGCATTGTGCACGATGGCTAGGACCAAAAAAGTTGGTGATTTCTCATCACTGAGTCGAACACCAGAGGCCACTCCACATCAAAGAGGATGAAAAATTGCCTTCCAAAATGCTTGACATTCGATTTGGAGTTCTCCGATGTCGCCAGCACAAGAATGGCACACAAGGGATATTTTACTGTTCAGTCGGGTCTTTGCAACACTCACGCTTGAAATCAGTAGACAAGACCATCGCATATCGAAAAACTATAGTGCTCGAGGATGAGCAACACACGCAGTCGGGCACGGCTGATGGCTGGCCCACAATTGATACGTTGCGGATGCGTTGCGTGAATTTGACAGTTTTTCCATAGGTTTTCTGTCAAATTTACGTCAACGCATCCGCAACGTATCAATTGTGGGTGACCCTTGACGTATCGCCAGGGATGCCATATTCACAGACATGTCTGTAAATTTGCAGATTTTTCATTTTTGTTGCAGACTTTTTTAGCGATGCAGACATTTAGCAGACATTTAATTTATGTTGCAGACTTTTACAGACATTTGAAATATTTTTTAAATTTCAAATAAAGGTATTCTACGAAGTTCGGATTTAAAACGTACGGAATACGCAGTATAGTATTTAAACGCAGTATAGTCGATACGGTAAGAAGCTTTGTTGAAATGTTTTGAAATATCGTAGGTATCATTTAAAATAGAAATCCTTGAAGAAACAAAAGCGGTGGGCCACTTGGAGACAAAATGGGCCCGGGGATAAGTATTGTATAGGCCTTTTCCGCGAATAACATGGAGTCCCTACTTATGGTAGTGTTCAATCCCACACGTTTTCAAACCCATGCGAAAAATTACTGTCAAAGCGTTGGTAATATTGGTCCTTTGCTATTAAGACACAACGAAAATCAAGGTTCACAATAATACAAATCATATTTGAGAAACTTAGAGACTTCCTCGAAAAAAAAATTCTCCTATGGTCACTAGCCTGGGACACGGACATATGGAAGAAAAAAATATTCGCTCCCTATTCATTTTTGGGAGCCTTTTTGGTCCTTTAATAACTGTGCAAAATTTCAGCTCGATCGGTGAAACTATATTTTTGCGCACGAGGTTTTAATTTTACATAGGATTTTATATGGGAAAACTTACTTTTACATAAAATAATCTGGCGAGGTGACCCGTTGCCATCTAAAAATAAGCGAACCCAATTTTCCTCTTGGAAATTTTTCAAGGAAACTTTTCCTCGAAGATTACAAAGCGATCCGACGATTGTGGAAAAAGTTATTCAGCTAAAACTGATTACAATCCAAACGAACGGCTCAATGAACTGTTTTTCCTAACAACACTGCCACCTGCAGCATGGCCTGTAGCCTGATGCTATCGACGCGAAGCAACCACGTTGTTGTGGGGCATTTACTCGGCATGAGGTGAAGCCGATGTCATGCGTATAGAATCTTAAAGTTAATCACTTCGAGAACATCAACAGGAGAATCCTTGCCCTAGTTTTTGTAAGTTTGCCAGAACCTCTAGATCTAGTTGAGCCTCCTGCACCACTTTTACCAATTGACAACCATCATGCACCGTTCGTTTTACTAAGGAGTGTATCGAAAAGTAGTTATAAACTTCCAAATAATAAAATAGGCATGAAAACATGGTTAAAATTAACATACTATTTCAGTTTATTATAGCTTAACATGTTTACAAAAGATCCAAACGGAAAAACTAGTCATCATGTTCATTTCTGTAGAATGCCCGTACCTTTGATTTGACACCTGCCATCAAATTCTGCACAGTGACCTTTGTGCACTTCCTGGATGCCGCTGCCCAATTTTTCTTAAAATCGGTCATGTTTTGGGACACTGTACCATCCTTCTTAAATATACGCTTGACTATTGCCCAATAGCGTTCGATCGGTCGCAACTGGGGACAGTTTGGTGGGTTGATGTCTTTTTCTACGAACTTGATGTTATTCTCCGTCAGCCACTGTAGAGTGGATTTGGCGTAATGTGCCGATGCCAAATCTGGCCAGAAGAGAGGAGGGGACTGGTGCTTTCTATACAATGGTAGCAACCTGTTCTTCAAACATTCCTTTTGATAAATCTCAGCATTTATAGTTCCTTTTGTATAGAAAATTGAAGAACGCAAGCCACATGTGCAAATAGCTTGCCAAATGAGCACCTTTCTGACCGAATTTCTCCATCGCAACAGTCGTATCTGCGGTTGGCACACGTTCCCCAACAGATTTAGTATAAAACTACGGCCCCGGTAGTGTTCTTGAATCTTCTTTAACGTATGTTTCGTCATCCATCAAAAATGCACTGGTCGACATTGTCCAAAATGCAGCTGTACAGCTTTCGAGCCCTGGTTTTGGCACGAGACTTTTGTTCCGGAGTTTGTTTGGGCACTTTCTGCTTTTTGTACGTCTTCAAGTCATTCCTGCGCTTGATTCGTTGAATCATTCCGATGCTGGTCCTGAACTTCTTGGCTAGATCGCGAGTAGAGGCAGATTTGTTCCGTTGAATATAATCCACAACTTTTTGGTCCAAATCGGGGTTGCTGGAGCCGGGTTTCCGGCCACTTCTTGGTAAATCCTTGAGGGAGCACTCCTTACCAAACTTTTCGATGATGCGTTTTACACTTGCCGGGTGAACATTTACTCTTTTCGCAATCTGGTTGTAAGTAACACCCTTTTCGGTGCACCAAGTGTGCAGAATTTTCTTTTTAGTCTCAAATTCAATTCGCGACATTTTGAATACAACTTTATCAACGGAAATGAATGAACCGAATAATCATTTTTGACATGTAAACAAAGCAAATGGCGCTTACACGCTAAAAATATATACAGTAGTTTATGCGTAATAACGCATCGAATGTTTATAACTACTTTTCGATACACTCCTTAAGTTCTTCGAAAGTGGTGACGTCTTACCTGTTGCTGATTGCTGGATGTTCGGTGGTTTCCTGGTCACGTAGAAACTTCTCAGAAGTATTGGGAGCAAGCAGTTCATGCAAGAAGAACCTTTAAAAATTCATTACCGAAGTTCAAGATCATACTTACCAGAATTTCAACCAAGAATCAGAGCTTCAGTAAGAAGTGGAGGGGAGAGGACTTCTCTGAAGTTTGGAATTTTTCAGAGGTTTTGGAGTTCTTCCCAGAAATTCAAGATTGAACTTCCCAGAAGTTCAGAAAAAAAACTTCCCCAAATTTCAGACGGGAGCTAACCAAGAAGGGCACCTATAATTTCTCAAAAAATCTGAAAAAAAACCCTCAGGACGATGCGTCATAGAAGTTGAGGAAAGAACTTCTCTCAAGTTAAGGAAATAACTTCCCAGAAGTTTCAGAAGAAACTTCTCGAAATGTTAGTTAGAACTTTCGAAAAGTGCTTGGCAGCTTTTCCAATGCTCAGAGGAAAACATTCTGCATTTCAGAATAAAGATTTCTCAAAATTCTTTAGGGAGAAAAGATTGAAACTTCCCAGGAGCATTGGGGGTACTTTTTTCTAATTTGAGCACGAATTTTCCAATAGTTCCGGATCAAACTTCCCCAAAGTTCTGGAGAAAACTTCCCAAAAGTTCAGAAGAGGACTTTTCAGAAGTCCAGGAAGAAACTTCAAGAACAAATTTAAGGGAATTTTCCTAAAAAATTTTGAATAAAATTTTCCTCACAGTGCCGGATGGGACAAATCAGAAGTTCGGAAAGAATAAGCCCAGGGGAAAACTTTCCCGAGTTGCAGGAAGAAACCTACCAGAGAGGGCACTTCCTGTAGGGTCAAGAAGGAATTTTTCAAAAAAATAAGTGAAGAACTCCTCAGAAGTTCACAAAACGACTTCTCAGAAGTTGCGAAGAGACCAAAAGTTCAGTTGGAAACACCCAGAAGTGCTAGAGAGCTTCCTTAAAGTTCGGAATCTAACATTCTAGCATTTCAGAATGAGAAATGCTCTATGTTCACAAAATCTCGGATGTTATGGTAGATTCTTTTGATAAAATCAGAAAGATACTTTCCAGAAGTATAGCGGGATCTTTCTAGTAGTTCAAGCAAGAATTTCTCAGAAATTCAGCAACAAAGTTCCTCGTAGTTCAGAACAGTACTCTCTGAAGTTCAGAAGAGATTTATTCGGCAGTTCAGACAAGAATTCTCAGAAGTTCAGAAAGAAACTTCTAGCAACTTAAGAAGATTTGAAGAGTTCTTTCTCAAAGTTTTGCAGAAACTTTCCTTTTTAGTTCAGGATGGGACTTATCAGAAGTTTATAAAGTAACTATGTCCAGGAAAAAAAATTACCAAATGTTTCTGGAAGGTAAGGTTGGGTTCTTAAATGTGAATTTCGAAGAAAATAAGGAGTGACTGCCAAGAAGTTCATGAATTTTTTTTCCTGAAGTTCAGGAGGAAACTTCCCAGAATAAAGCAAAGAGCCTTGCAGAAGATCAGGAGAGAGTTTCCCTGAAATTTAAGAGATAATCACTGACTAACCGAAGAAGCAGTTAATACAAAAATAATTCCTATGAGCATAATGATAATGATGATCATGAGTGATGATGACACCATATTAAAATATGGTACACACCATCAATGGTTATAGTTGAATAAAAAAAACTGGAAAGAGCGTTACAGGGAAAAAAAAAACTATAGAAAATTGTGTCATCTATGCGAATGCTTCAAGTTTCAGTGTCATTTTAAAAATATGAAACAATAGTGTAAGGTTGCATACAATCCAACAAATAGATGCAGGCATGTTTACATAATCACACAAATAGTGATAATGACATAACTTGCTCTCTTATTACTTCTTTTCGTTGAAAGAAGTCTAATTTTCTTTGAAAAAAATTTACAGACTTTTATAGGCATTCCCAGACATTTCAAATTTTTATCACAGACATTTGAAAAAAATATCTGGCATCCCTGCGTATCGCAGCTACGCAGTGCGAAACCAAAACCGAATTTTGCGTGCCGTCGATTCGCGAATTGATAATTTTGAAGATCAATTTATCGATACCTTTAAAGCCTTCGCAAACAACTTCACTTCATCTCGAATCACTTCAAAAATCTCTAAACAGCGATACCTAATCCATCTGAATCGAATGATATTAACAGTGCACTATGGTCCAGATCACGAATTTACGAGGAAACATGCTCCCAGTGCCTAAACTTGAAACTTTACAGCAAAGTGATGTTGTACAACATGGTTTGTATCATCAAGGCCCATTTTTTGATGTTGATAATTTTGCCGCTAGCTTCAACCAATCAATAGTTATTGATGTTTTTCTTCTAAAACCATCCCATATTCAAATGTAATTTTCTCAAGATACAGAAATAACATATCTCTAGTTTTCACATATTTTTTTTATTAATCATTTATTGAAACAGGCTCAATCGAATCAACTTTACAGAGCCAAGTCTTCATATTTGTATACATCATGTATCTTAAATCTAAAGTTAGGGGGATAGAGCCGATTACTCGCGGCCGTCTCGAGGTTAATAGGAATTACAAATTACGGATGGGAAGGAGGGTGGGAATTCACAGTATGGTTTACATAACATATTAAATTTAAATTCAAAATTGTCAAAAAACTTAAAACTATACAACTATTGGTTTTCTTTTTATTCGAACATTTTTGAAAGAGGAAAAAAAAACACAAACACAGAAAAAAAACTTATACTAAACATACATGTTAAACTAACTACAATCTAAGGCTAATGTTAGTCAAAAACACATAAATGAGTTTCATAAACTCCAGATCACGTACAGCCAAAATATCTCGAACCGGTACATTGGGTTGTCTACCTCGAGCCCTAAGGGAATCATAAAGCTCAGATCTGACTCCACGATGCTCAGCACATGACCAAACAATGTGATCTGCGTCCTGGTAACCTTGCCCACATTCACAGAGATTGCTGTCGCTCAGTCCAACACGGAATAAATGAGCGTTCAAAGAATAATGATTGGACATGAGGCGAGACATGACACGAATGAAGTCTCGTCCCACATCTATCCCCTTAAACCAAGATTTCTTCAACACCTTTGGGATGATAGAATATTGCCATCGCCCCAAATCTCCTTTACTCCATTTATACTGCCAGCTGACGAGTGACTATTGACGAAAAGTAGGAAAAAATTCGATGAAGGCGATTTGTCGATCATAAATATCGCCTTCCATAGCGCCAGTTTTCACATATATTAAACAATATAAATTGCACTTTCAAATGACGTTTTTGACTTTTTTTGTGTTTGCCCCAATCATAAAAATCAACATTTGAAAAGGGCGTATATTTTTTAGAAAAACTTCAATAAATATTGATTGATTGAAGCTAGCGACAAAGTTTGTATACCAAAGTACGCGTCTTTGAAAGTTCTAAAACTTATTTGAATACAACTTAACGGTGGGAATTGAAATAAAAAAGTAAGGGCAAAAAAACATTTTTTATGGCACACCCTAAGTTGATGAGGGAAAATTGCTCTATATCGGTCAACTTTTAAGTTACAAAAAATTTTATATATGAAAACTCTATGAAATTATTTGCGCTACAACTTTGCTGAAGGGTGTAAACGTCTATTTTAGCAAATAAAAAAGTTAGTTTCTGTATTTCCGTGAAAATGGAGACCACCCTAATTTTAATCAACATCAAAAAATGGGCCTTGATGAAACAAACCATATTGTAGAACATCACTTTGCTGTAAAGTTTCAAGTTTAGGCGCTGGGAGCATGTTTCCTCGTAAGTTCGTGATCTGGACCATAGTGCACTGTATAACTACCCTGTTTGACCACTTACGGAAGGAATGCTAACGTCAATGTCAATGTATTGTCGAATGTAAGAACGATTCATCTTTAAAAAAAAAAAAAACAATGACATAGCCCGATGTAGTCCAGGTGATTTTCGCATTCTGGCTGGTCAAACTCGTCTCGCGAAAGAATTCTTTGTCTTCGAGGATTCTACGAATTAATTATTCTTTCAATACTGCAAAAATCTGCTTTAGTAGCTTGGAAGAGGTTTCTATCTGCGATAAGAAGTCAGAAAAAAGAGTTCTAGAATCGATTCCTTCCTGCTGAGTAAAAAATAATCATAAAAGATTTTTTTAGATATGATGTGTACCAATGTTTGGGTAGTTTTAGAATGGCGTGTGATCGAATTGTTGTACTCACGATTTGACTTGGCCCACTAAAAGTGTCAAGAAAACTGAATTGACGGGTTCACCCATTTTTAATGGTATAAAATATGGTATAAGTCAATTCAGCGCGAACATTTGATTAGGGCGAATCTGCTTTTGTAAACAAACACACTGTCTGCTAATTTATCGGAAGTTAAATACAATTCCTACAAATTAAATATATCAGCGAATAGAGATAAAGCTTTTCTTCCTTAAAGAGTGCTTAATTTGTATTTGTCACCTTGTGTTCAAGAGAAAACGGCTACGAAAGCCATTTTTTTTTACAAAAACAGGTTCGCCCTAATCTAATGTTGGCGCTGATTTGTTAATTGTTTGTTTCCTATTAGTTTTACCGAACACTCACCAGTTCAGATTTTGGGTAAAATAACCAAAAACCGAGATGATTGCTGAGTGCGTAGGGCTTTGCTGATTGTTTCGGGCCATGTAGACTGTCCAAGAAAATGAAGCAAATTTCCAATGCAGCCATTTGAATAGACCTTTATATTCGGGTAGTCTGTTGAATCCATCTCATTGTTTACACCCAAACGACAAACCGAACACAACTCACAGCAAAATTCTCGTACATTTCTAGAGATGGGAAACATTTCCGTTGAAAAACGCCGTGTACAAGTGGTGCACTATTCCGGGATTATCGCTAAGAAAGTTGGCGAAACTGAAAAACGTTGGTGTGAAAGCGGTGCGTATTGCGATCCGGACCTTCGGGGAGGAGTAACTTTTGCATTTCAAAAATGGACAAAAATTGCCGATTCCTCATGAGTTTTCCTTCACCCGCACTGACTAAACTACCCATGCAGCATCAATCATAGTAACCCATGAGTCAGCAGATAAAATTTGACAGTTCCATCAGTCGAACTCTATCCGTGATGGCAAAACAGTGAAGCAACTCCGTTCTAGAAGGTGCTGCTGTGGCTGAAAATCAGCGAGAAGGGGATTTCAAAGCCGCTCTTCTTTCGCTCCAGACTGGCCGTGAACAGTGAAATTTACAGTACAAAATGCCTGCCGGAAGTTGCGTCGTTGATGAACGATGAAATACCATACGGGCGAAGATGCGGTGTTCTGGCCAGATTTGGCGTCTGCCCACTACTCGAAGTGATCGTTGGAGCAGATGGAGCGCCTGAATATCGATGTGGTACCCAAGTCAGCGAACTCACCCAACGTCCCCCAGCTGCATCCCACGAGAATTTCTGGGCCACCCCGAAGCGTAAGATCTTTTGATAAATAAAAAGAAGTAACTCAAAAACATGCCTACACGCAAGTTTTGTTCCGCCATGTTGCGAATGTTGCAGTTAACTGCCGGAACGCCGCTCGCAAGGGCGTAGAATTGTTTTTGTAAGTACCCGACCAAAAGGGAACAACAAAATTATTTCAGGGTTTGTTATTCTGTTACGCTGTTTTTATAACAGAGGTTGTTAGAACTTAGATCGCGGATGATGTTAAAATAACTGAAACTCTAACAAAAGAAACTCTAGAGGCAACAAAATTCTAGCAAACTATGATATACATATAACATAAACAAAACAAACTGTGTAACAGTTTTGTTACGATGTAGCAAAATCATATCAGCTGGTGTTAAAATTTATTTATTTCTTTACGCAGCTTGGGCCTCCCAGGGCATTATATCATAATTTATTATAAGTTTGTTTTACAATTATCCAGATGAAAATGTTTCAAGCAAATGTATATCATAATCAGTTAGTTGTAACAAGGTTTGTTATAATATTGTAATTTTTATGTTATACGCTCCTGGTCGGGTAAGCTTTAATAAATACCTTCCATGGGAAATTTTTAGCTCTTAGCTCTAGCCTTTGCTTTTTCTTATCACCTTTCAAAAAAGAGGTCAATTTTTTTTTAATGCAATAGTTATACCTTTGTGGACCTGCCACGCAATAGACGAAAAAGAGGAGCGTCGAACTCCAAATTTGACAGCAAAATCGGACGGGCATTTTCTAAGGCAAAAGGGGCCTTAGTTCGCGATTTGGCCAAAAAGCTGAACACCTCGAAGCCCACACAGTCAGCGTGAAACCACGAGTGCGGAAATTGAATGACACAGTTTTCGCCAAGAATATGTACTGCATCATGATGGACACTGAAACGTATTCGAAGTTGGACTATAACGCATTGCCGGGATCGCAATATTACACGGTTCGTGAAGATGATGATGATTTGGCAAGCAATTTACTCTTGCGGTAAATTTACGAAACCTTACGTCGTAAACAGAGCTATAACAGCTAATATTTACATCAAACAATGGTTGAAAAAATACCTATTGCCACATTGTGAACATGACAATCCTGTAATATTCTGGCCCGACCTTGCTACGTGCTATTACGCAAAGTTGACCAAGGACTGGTACAAATCGGAAAACGTGATAACTGTACCTAAGCACACGAATCCTCCAAATCGCCCTGAAAAAAAAATCTGCTCCCCGCTCAGTGTCAGCAAACGATCAAGGTAACCCGATCATGAGAAACTAAGCTGGTTCGCGTAACACCAATGATACGGATTGTCCAACCATTTACCGTTGAGGGGCGTACTCAGGGACGCCTATATTTTGAAGAGCTTCGGTAATAGGTGCTCAGCAGTTCACACTAGGGAACTGCGAACACAAGTCCATTTTACTGCATTTTCTATGTCTATTTAGTCTTCTATTGTGCCACGACGCCACAATGCCACGTGAGTAGAATCACTTGGCGCTAGTGGGTTATTCCGGTTTTAAATTATGACGATAATATGAAAGAGACGTTCTCAAATTATTAAGACAAAAAATCACTGCGTGTGTTCTTAAAAGTAATACTTTATTTTTCAACTTTTCATCATATTGATCAGAAGCGTTGTTTTCATTTTTTTTATTTAGATTTTTGATCTACAACCATAATATAGTTTTAAGAATGATTATCCAGGTCGTTATTTCGATGTGTAGAATTCTTTAAACTTAAAAATTAAGCACAATATCTTGGGTACCAGAGCGATAAAAAGTAAAGATAGTCTTAAGTTCTATTTGATTTATTTTGTCCATTGTTTGTAAGAATGCTGCAATATCAAATTGACTAAGATTTTTCGTTAGGGCCTAACTGACAAACGTAAACAATGGCTTTTCCCGTGAACTTCTCCCAATCAATCCACCACGGTCATTTCGAAGAGGAAGAGTTCGCCTATCCGAAAGAATTGGAGGCTTACATGGGTAGCTTTTGTGCCACGAGAAATTTACGGAAGAAGCCATTGTTTACGTTTGTCAGTTAGGCCCTAATGAGAAATTTGTGTCGAAATGTCAATTCAGGCTATCGTTAAGTAGAACATTGTCCTACAAAAATCCCATCGCGGAAAATATGGAATGTCTGAATTTCAATTTCGAGGTGCAACCAGCTTTTTCCTCGGCCATCGATGGACAATCTGCTTCAGTTGCGGTATCTCCGCCGCCGCAAACGATCGTATCTCCTCAAGGGGCGGTTCGTCCTGCTGGACAAACACCAAGCGGGAAGCCTTTGGACATTGTTTTTTGACCCAGGCCAATGCCATCACCAGATGGCAACCTCTGAGGAAGTGCGTTTCGATGTTGACCGTCGTAACATTGACCAACCGACCGTGGAACATTCTTGGTGAGAAGAAACTCCCCTGCGTCGAGGCCACGTTCAGTGTGAACGTCCGGAGTCGATTGCCACTGGTTTCCAGCCGAACGAAGTGATGCAGCCGGTCCGATAAACGGGCGCTCTCTAGTAGTGGTGCTTGAATGGTGATGGGAGGAATGTTCAACTCATCCGTGTCGACCTTTATGAGCATGCACATTGTGAGGTGTCTCAGGTTGGGTAGTTCGATTTCGGATTCTCCAATGAACCACGGGAAGATGTCCAACTCATCGATGATCAGTTCTTCCAGTTCTGGGAAATTTAACAAATCATCCAGCGGTAGATTGAAGGCAAATCGTTTCAACACCAAACGATTTAACTGTTCACAGCAGGTTCTAATAGACTTAAGAACCCGTACGTGCCCGTTAGTCAACGTTAGACTCCTCAGGTTTGAGAATTCACTGAACGCATGAAGCCAGTCCGGTTGGAAGAAGGAATTCAGCGTTAAGGTCAGCTCAAGATGTTGCAAATTTTGGAGAAGAGTTCCAAAATTGAGTAACGCCCGCGGAGTGATGATCTTCATTTCCTGGGATCCGTCGATTCGAATCCACTGCAGTGGATACTGCCGATCAAGCTGCAACAGGATACCCATCACGTTGGTCCAATCGCCGCTGTAGGTCCCACGTGGTGCCACGATTGCTCCATCAAACACTCTGGTACTTGCCAACACTTGTTCCATATCGATCAGCTGCTGTGCCGAAAAGTGATCCTTCTTCCGAAGGCCTACCGTACGCAACAATCGATGGGCTGCCAGTTTCAAACGGGACTTCTTCTTAATTTTAGGATAGACTGGCTGCAGGATGTTCCACGCCAGTTTGCTAGTCAGCTCCTGGGATCCGAAGATAGCCGCTTCCCATTGCCGGCATACTTCCGATGCGGTCAGCAGATCCTTCAACTGCAGATAGCTGAAGATGGTTTCGAACACGTGCGGAACGGTGGTGACTGTGGTTCCCCAGCTCATGGCGTTTGGGTTTGTAACGAGAATGAATACTGAAAAGGAAACACCTTGTTGGGGGTGCTTAAATTGGAGTGCTGGGTATAAAATTGCCGTAGGTATGATACAAATCAAATAATAGTTGCCATCGTTTGGTACCAATGCCTGCACTGTGGTTGGGTAGCAAACAAACTAGTCAATTACCTAAATCTCTTCTTGCAACAACAAATAAGTGGATCAAATTGAAGGCACTGATCCTTAAAGCATAAGAGCCGAAAACAGAGCTCTCATCTTTAATGCTCTAGCGGCTACAACAAACCGCACCTTCGCCAGCTGATTTGGGTAAGGAAATTGAATCTCTTATCGCCAGTCAGTACGGTAATTGAATTTAATCTCCGTAATCTACCGCCATTATTTTTCCCATCTTTTTTTTTTCTCGGATGAATCATTCTCGGTTTTGCCTCCACGTGGAATTACATGCTCTGTCTTTTCTTCGAACATGTCCGAGTTGAATAATTCATACGAAATTCCTTGGGTTATTGGTTGTTTGCCATCCAAAAGTCAATTTTCGTTCCTCTTCACGGAAAGAAAACCCGGCTGCTGCACGAGTGATTCTAATCTGCTTCCCAGGGGTGAATTTGTCCGAACATCTCATCACGGCAGGTGTATTTGTGAAATAAATTTCCATCTGTGCAGCCAGTTGGGCCTTTGTGCTATGATTCGATTTAGTTTTCCTGTGTTCAGTTTGTTTTTTTTGCCTGCTCGAAACCGTCGTCATCCGATTTGTCTGGGTCGCTGGATTCAAATTGGGAAAGAAAAAATTCGTACCCCAATCTAGTAGTCTAAGAATGTGTATTCTAATCTCCTTCTTACATCAGTGTCTCCTGCTTAAAAGATTTGTCTACCTTTTAGACTTTGGGAGTGAGTTTTCTTTTTATTCCAGCAAGAGTTACTCTTGTAAACTCGTCGAACGATGAAAATGGTAATGAGACTGCAAACAACGGAAGCAACAGTGGTTGTAGAAAGTAGGTTAAGATAAAAGAGTTTTTGTGAATAAGATGGACTAGTTGTTGATATTTCAACTGTGCTTATAAGAATTTTGCATAGAAATGTAGAAAATGATATGTAGAAAAGTAATAATGGCTCGAGGGATTATGAAAGACTTAAAATTACTATATACCTAAGCCATTGAAAAACAACCAAATTAATTATATTGAATTTCAGTCAAATTCTAACACCGAAAAGAAAAATATGAACAAACACGTAAAATTTCCGCTCGTCTAATTCCAAGCCAAAGAAAACGTAAACAACGAAATTGTTTGCAATCTTTCATGCGCCATACAACAATGTTTGCAATATTTCATACAAAAGACTGGATTCAGGCGTTATTTTGCTTAAATTTACATGAAATATCTCATTATTTTCTGCCAAATCTAGCATTCCCTTTATGTGCTTTTGATAACGCAGAAAATTCAATGCTTCTTCTTATCTGTGTACAAAATATATAGAAAAGCGTCTGTGTGCTTATAAGAATTTCACGCACTGTATTTGTATGCATGTAAGGTAGCCAGCATTCCTGCTGATAGTACGTTCACACTACAGCTTATATTACGTGATATAGAGTATCTTGATATCAAATGACATGTCCATTATTTCCAGTGAAAACTAGATGTATAGTTGCTAATATCAAGATACTCTATATCACGTAATATAAGCAGTAGTGCGAACGGGGTGTGAACGTACTATAAGACCTTGTCATGTATGCAGCTCCACTTAATATCCAAATCAAAATGAGTTACAGGTTTGTATTCACAGTAACGCTGTATGAAGGGCCAGAAACGGTAGGACGGACACGCAAGCAGAGACACTTACGCGAAACCTGCGGGAACAAACCTGCGGGAACAACACTGCGGGATTCTCTTTCCAACGATACGATCCAACAAATCGAATAACCCAATTCGCAATACTTATTAAGCTTTCTACGGGATGGCTTGTTAAGAAGGGCGCGTAACTCTCGCTGAAACGGTTTTAGAAGAATTCACAGCATCACAATCGAATCGGTAGGATAAACGAAATGATACTGTTTGGTCCCTCCTAGACGCCAGTCGTCATACTACTCCATTGTCCAATTCCAGCTTGAATGATACCCTGATGCTTCCTCCATGTCTTTTTTTTTTAGACGGGATGGAAAATCTGCAACCGGACACCTGAAGAACTCAGAGTGTGGGGATGAGGGTGCCAACTCTTCGACCCACTAAAAACCCACCCGTGCGTTAAGCCCTGGACCCTCCCCGGAACCACCTTTCGGTATCACTTCGGGGAGGGGGCTATTGTGCTTGTTAAGCACCCACTTTCTCTAACTACTGAGGGCTTTAGTAGTTTCGCCATTTTTGTTAGAGATCGAGGACGATCTGGGAAGCTGCTACGCATACCGCGTCCCAGACGTCCCGGTCCTCGCACATCCTCGGGACCAAATTGTCTGGAGTCGTGTCGTGACCGCTTACGGCAATCATGCCGGATCTCGCACCGTCGAAGCCAGGACATGCGAAGAACACATGTTCCGCAGTTTCCTCGACTCCCGCGCACTCGCTGCATGCGGAGGACTGTGCATGCCCATATTTATGCAGGTATTGTCTAAAACAGCCGTGGGCAGACAATATCTGCGTTAAGTGGAAGTTCACTTCACCCTGTCGCCTACCGACCCACCCGGTTAATTCCGGGATTAGTCGGTGGGTCCACCGACCTTTGATGGAGTTGTTCCATTCCCTTTGCCTCTTAACCATGGATGCGGCTCTAGTGGTCTTCCGAATACCTCTTGTTCCACGTTGTTCGAAGCCACCTACGTCCTCTTTTATGACCATGCCTATTGGCATCATCCCCGCTAGGACGCAGACTGCGTCGCGTGATACCGTTCGGTTTGCACTAACCACTCTTAGGCATATAAGGCTGTGCGTACTCTCTAGCTTACTTACGTAGCTCTTGGTACTCAAGGCGGTGATCCATGCCGGCCCACCGTACCTAAGTATGGACAGGGTGACACCGGCCAGGAGTTTAAGTTTGCTCCCTTGCACCGCCGAGCTATTCGACATCATGCGGGATAATGCCGATATAGCCATTGAGGCTTTCTTGCAAGCCTAATCGACGTGGCTGACAAAGGACAGCTTATCGTCGATCATAACCCCAAGATACCTCAAGAACCTCTTCGATTCCACTGTGCAGTTACCTGCACTGATCGTCGCATGTTGTTCCGATTTCCTATTATTCACCACCGTGACCTCAGTCTTATGGTGGGCTAGCTCCAATTGCCTGGAGGTCATCCATCTCTCCACAATGCCAATGGAGTGTGAGGCCATTAACTCGACCTCTTCGATGGATTCACCACATATCTCTAGGGTGATGTCGTCTGCGAACCCGACTATCTTCACCCCGCTCGGGAACTCAAGCCGTAGTACCTCGTCGTACATCGTGTTCCATAGCACCGGACCCAGGATCAAACCTTGTGGGACGCCTGCGGTGATCTGAACACGTTTCTGGCCTGCCTCTGTATTGTATACCAGTAGGCGATTCTGGAAGTAGCATTCAAGGATCTTGTACAGGTACCCAAGAACCTGAAGGCGTTGGAGCGAGTCGGTGATAGCCGCCCAACTGGCGCTATTGACCACATTTCTTAAATCAAGGGTGACCACAGCACAGTATCGTACTCCTCCGCTCTTGCGATGGATTGTCACCTCACGTGACGGTGACGGACCGGATGGCATCCACCGTCGACTTCCCTTTGCTGAAGCCAAACTGGTTATTAGACAGACCGCCTATACCATCCGTGTACGTTGTCAGTCTGTTGAGGATTTTCCAGGCGTCCGGAAAGACGCCCTCGCTCAGACACCTTTGTATAACCACCCTTAACATTTCGGGATCCAGCAAGATAGCCGTCTTGATGGCCAGGTTCGGAATACCATCCCGGCGCTTTGTTTACCTTTAGCGACTTTGCTATCGCAATGAGTTCTTCATTCGTCATCGTAGCCTCGTCAGCGGCCCCCGTTGTGCTTGACAACTGCACACGTGGTGAGGGATGTTCGGCGGAGCCGTCCACCCTTCCGTCGCTATGATAGCGTTAGGGTCTGGGAGACTGGAACGCTGGCCATGTGACAAATCTACCGCGGCGGGGGGCCATGGACTCGGGTCGTGGCTCGGAAAGAGTCCCCCAATGATCACTTGAAGCAGCTCTGATGAACGCTCGGTTGGAGCCGCCAATCCTCTGGTTTTGGCGATTACTACCCGGTAGGAGTCACCCCACGGGTTCGCATTGGCCCTCTGACATAGACCCTCGAAGCAGGCTCGCTTGCTGGTCTTTATCTCCCTCTTTAGTGTGGCCTTCGCGGCGATTAGCGCCCCTCTACGCTCGATTATCTCGGCGTTTTACCGCGCTCTATGCACCCTCCGTCCTGCGTGGAGGCATTTTCTTCGGAGGTCGGCAATCTACTCCGTCCACCAATACACCGTCGATCTTCCATTCCTCGGTTTGACTTCCCTCGGCATGGTCGCATCGCACGCTCGTGTAAGTGCCATAACGAGTCTTTCGCCGCAAGGTTCCTGGGTTTCGCGTAAATTGGGTTCCATCTCAAGCGCCTCTTTAAAAGTCTCTACGTCAAAGTAGGACGTCCTCCGTCTGCGGGAAAATGGAGTGGATGCTCCTCCTTTCGCACGCTGTCTTGTGTTATGGACGATACAATAACGAACCGCCAAGTGCTTGTTATGGGTGTAGCCATCATCCACCTTCCAATTATTAAGCAGCCCTTGATTGCTGAATGTTATATCGATGATCGATTCCGTACCGTTTCTATGGTAGGTACTCTTGATACCCACATTGGCTAGGTCTACGTTGAGCCTAGCCAAGGCCTCCAGAAGAATCTGGCCCCTATGGTTGGTAAGGCGGCTCCCCCACTCGAGCGCCCAAGCGTTGAAGTCCCCCGCTATTATCAACGGGTTCAGGCCAGTTAGCTTCGTTGTCATCCGCCCAAGTAGCACACCACGATTATAATTAGTTGTAGTAACTTGATTATAACTTAGTAAGTCATATTTATGTTTTCTCAACCGAATGGTGACAAGTGTGCTACTTGGGCGATCGAGCATAATGGAAAACTGTTCGATCGACCATCTGCGCCAGGTGCGTAGCGGCTGCAGAAGGGAGTGCTCTTTTTACAACCGCGAAGCCTTCGTTTGTGGTAGACATAACCTCCTAAACCGAATACTTGCCCGTCGTCCATAATGCCACCTTATTGGACCTGTCCGTAACCCAGTTTCCGTTGCCAGCTGGGATGCGGTATGGGTCGGAAATTATATCGATATCCGATGCCGACTCGCGAACTGTCTGACACAGCATTTGTTGGGCGGCCTCACAATGGATCAGGTATAGTTGGGTTACTTGCATTACGATTGGCTCGTTGGATTACCCTTAGCGGCCGGGAACTTGCCCTCGCCCTCTCCATGACATGCTTATTATGCGGTTTCCCGGCGCACATCAAGCATTTGGGGGGACCTTTGCAATCCTGCGCCTTGAGGCTTGTGCTGCCACACCTTCTGTACATGTTGCCCCTATTTGGACCTTGCACTCCCAGGACATGTGCCCGTTCTCTAAGCATTTGAAACATGCCTTCGGCGGATGGTGTATGCTAAGTGGGCATATGGATCATCCCACATTCACCTTCATCACTTTCAACGTCACGTCCGCGCTGACTGCCGCTACCATCATGGTTGTCTCCTTCCTCAAACGTATGTCTGCGGCGGCAACCTCGACCTTGCACTGTTCCTCGTCTGCCTCGGTGACCACATTCAGGTTTTTATACTGAATCGTCACATGCAAGACGAGGGCGCGCACCTCCACACCCTCATTTAAGGCCTGTCTTGCCATGTCTTTGTACGCCGGGCCCTTTAGCGGTGTTGCCTTTTTCAGCTCCAGAAGCATTTGCGGGTACGGCGTCTACTTCGAACATCGGCGCCTAGGCCCGCCAATTTAGCGTCCCCGCGCAGCATTTTCAAGATCTCCGAGTACTTTGACGCCTCGGGCTTGACGATGAGGGCCTCTCCGCGGTTAGGCTTGCGGGCCACCTGTTGGTTTTCAATTTTTTTTCGTCATGTTTCACTTTTTCCGTGGTTTTCCCTGTAACGACTGGGGTCATCACTCGTCCCCCTCTTAGCACTAGTATCTGCTCCTTTGATAACGATGGTTGTGGTCGTCGGTGCCCTGCCGTTCGAACCACCTTCGGCGCTTGAGACAACACGCGAGCTGGATGTCGCTTCTTTGGCGCTGGGCTTAGCACCGTGACCTTTCTCTCTCTCTCTCTCTCTCTCTCTCTCTCTGTGGCCAGCCTCTTTGCTGACCCCGCCACCACGTTCACGTAGGTTCACTTCCCTACGGGGACGTTCGACACTATCCGCTTCTTAGAAGCGCCAGGTGCCGTTTCGCCCGGGGATTGCCTAGCCCGCTTGGCGGTCCCTACCCCCATGGTAGATGGGATGGAGTCTCCACCGAGACGGACTCTCCTTCTGGGTCTGTTTCGAGGCTCCCTCGCCCTTGCCATGGCTGCTAGCCTTCCCTACTCTTTGGCTTGGCTTTCAGCTCTTCCCTCTCCTTGCATGCAGCATGCTCTGTCATGCGTAGCCTAAGGAGGCTCAGTTTCAGGTCCTTAGAAATGTTGTTGCACGATGACGTAAAGTCAATAATCGCATCGCGTAGCTTGGTGGCACCTGTCTCCGATGCCGTGGCACTTTTGCAAGTGTCGGACACGCCAGTTTTACCCACAGTTTTACGCGGTTGGGAGCTCACTAGGCCGCCTTTAGCGAACGGATTCGCATTCTCCTGGGGTTTCGTCGTTCCTGAGGTACTACCCTCTATTTTGTTGGGTCCACCTCCAGCCGCTATCCAAGCCGCTGGAGTAGTCGCTAAAGTTATCCCATGGTTATTTATGCAAGCTTGAGGTCGAGCAGGGAGGCCATGGGAGGGTTGACACCGCCCTTCATGGGGAACCGTTGTCAGAGCCTGATCAGCGTAAGTTAGGTAAAGGGTTATCTGAGCCTACTCCCGCCCAAATGGAGAATGGAGCGTACTGGAGGCCTACCAAGATTTTAATGGGACGGAGACAACCTGTGCCGCTAGAACTTCGCCAATTCCTGCTCGGTGTCACCCGAGTACTGTACTGAGAGAGACGACACAAGAGCCAGCCCGAATACAATAGTACCACTCATTATCCTTTTCGCAGCCAGTTACCTTAATTAGGGTTTTACTGGCATCCACCCCAATGCGCCGTACGGCGCTCTCTCCGTAGTTCGTTTAACCGTTAATCTCTTGACCCGTGGAAGCATCTAAGAAGATTTCTATTATGTTGATCAAAAACAAAAATGTGTTCTAGAAGCAGATGATACACTGAAAAAAGCGTTCCCGAAAATGAAAACGGACCGTGAACTAGTTCACGTGTTTAGGATTTTTCCCTCTAAACGTTTTTAAGTTCATGATTACGTGATTTAGTTCACGGTGTATTTTTGCTTGTTCTCGAATTCATGACTGCAGTTCACGGATCAGGGCTCTATTTTTTTTCCGTGTAGAACACAAATTGTTCTCCGTGGTCTTGAACTATCGAATTTGTCGAAAAAAGAAAATAAATTGTATTTCATTTAATCAATAAGTCAAGATTCTGCACTCAATTATCGTCAGATGGTCAACGTCTCAATGGTAGCACCTTCCGGAAGTGATGGAAAGTCTTAGAAGAGAGGAAAATAATGAAAATAATGAATTTCAACCGAGCGGTGAAATTTCAGGTCGTCCAGTTGCAAGCCCAAGCAAGCTTAAACATTGAAATTGTTTGCAATCTTTCATACAACAGACCTGATTTAAGCGATATCTGGCTTGCATTTACATCAAAGCTCGAGTAATTTATGATCAGGGCCTAAAAGCCAATTAAAAAAGAACAATGAATTTAAACGTTGATTTCTCACGAATCTCAAAATACTCTTGGGAATTAGGGCAGTCAAAAATTCTGAAATCGCCAACTCAACGAAGAGGGTAAGTGGGTTGTCTCACTGCCCCGTTGCTACTGCCTCTGGTCACCTTCGCCCAACATGCATCTATATGACACCGACATTTCCGAGATGACATCCGCACTCCCGCAGCCTAGAGCTGAGGTCCTGTATTTTCACCTTCAAATTTTACTCTACGGAGCGGATACTAATTGGGTCTAAAACATAAAATGATACATAGCTGAATTCCTCTTGATAACGTATTGAATCAGAAAAGTCCAAATAAGCAGCTAGCAACGAGAAGCACTCATTGCCTCCTGCTATCTGCTACTGAACGTCGGCAAAACACAAAACTTAGTTGAAGGAGTTAAAATTGAAGGAGTATAAAATACAGCCTTCACTTGTTTGAACTTTATTTCACATGAAAAATAAAACGGTGCAAAAATGACAGCCGAAAACTTTTTGCGTCTCGATTTGAGCACAGCCTACTACGATCTTTGAATTTTAGCTGAAAATATTTGAAACAAACAAACAAACACATGACACGATAAGTAGGAGGAAGTATTAGTGGAGGTGGGTTCCTCCCTCCGGTGGTTAACCACCCTCAGCCTGAAAGCCACCTTAATTTCTCAACACTTGTATACACGAAAACAGTCCATGTGACTTCCGAACTACAGACCTAATTTTTCGTTGACATTAATTCTCAAAAAAAAAAATGCCATCCATAATTCCCCCTAAGCAATGCTCATCCGTCGGGGTGCTCCATTTGCTGATTGTGCAATGAATTAATTAAACACTGATTATCCCATCAATCCTTGCCAAGCACATTAAATGATAACACCATGAGGCAAAGGAGAAGAGGGCAGATAAATGGCGCAAAACCAGACTCTTCCAGCCTTTTAACACGGCTTATCCCCGGTCCAGTGGTGATGATGGTGGTGATTTAAGTTCCGGCATCCTTATTGGGATGGCTTTCCTGTCTGTTTCGGGAAAACCTATTCTGGGGAGCTAATCTTGGTGAGCTTAGGCTTGTGACCGGACGTAACGGGATCGATTATGTCGTTTATTAAGTTGTAGAAGACTATCCGTCTTTAACAGTTGCTGGCTATTGAAGTATTTACGTGAAGATCGCTATTCGACAACCAAATTTTTAAGTATACTATCCCGTCAAAAAACATTCATGATAAGGGGTCATCCATTTACCACGTGGACACTTTAGGGAAGGGGAGGGGGTTGGCAAATGTCCACTATCCCAACATTCTATTCGAAAATTACATGAATGATTGTCCACGCAGGAGGAGGAGGGTGTCATAAACTGGTCGAATCTAGTACACGTGGTATATGGATAGCCCCCAACGCAGTTGCTGAGCTTTATCTTAACGACCTTTCAAATAGTAAGCCATTCCGTTATGCCACACGTTTCTTCAAATCAACACTCACTTGAGAAGTTTGCTGCTTCATAAAAACACCTTCAAGCAGTACTTGATAATTCTGTCTTCTGTAATAGCTAAAAAGGCAAAGAGTAAATAAATGTTAACAAACAACAACAAACAAACAAATCAGAAGCAAGGCGCTTCGAAAACACTCATAAATGAGTTGACTCTGCTTGGAATCGATAAATTCCACTAAACGAACATTCGAAATGCTCCTCAACCCTTCAGCGGCCGACTGAGTGTCTAATTGAATTGTTTTCAATTTTCAAGACAATAAATCATTTCCATCGGAAATTAAAACCAAAGGGCGTGGTGTTTCTCATGAACGTAGTTGAATAACAGAACGCAAAATGAACGTCATTGAAATCACACTGATGTTTCTCAATTTTGCGTTGATCTCAGAAGAGGCAAAATATACCGCGGTAGTGATCGATTAAAGCATAATTGAATCAGATTTTCCAATCTTTTCCACGCGTCAAGCTACTGGAGGCATGACAGGTTTAAACAATGACAGCAGTAAGAAACTAGGTCGGAAGACCATGTTATGAGATTGAGATGAGCGAAACGAAACGAGATGAACTTAAATTGCTTCAGATTTGTTTGAAATTATCGTGGGTATCTCCTCACCTTTAAATCCCATCGATTTTAATTATTTTCCTAGAAAATTTATCGGTGGTTCATGGTGATTCAAAATTATCTGAAACTTATTTGTTTTTCTCAAAGTAATGTGCAGAAATGGCTTTAATCCTCCAATATCCGTGCTTCTTTAAAGTGGGATGAAAGCTAGCATCTGACACGGCACCTTTTCCAAAAACCGAAAAGACTGATATTGAGTTTCAATATTGTATCATGTTGCGTTTTTGTCGTCTCCCAGTTGGGGGTGGTCATAACTCCAAGTCGTACGCCACTTCACTGAATACTCTATCCGGTCTATATTAAACCATGGCAGCAGGTGAATTGTTTCCCGATACGGGAACAATGAACTTTTTTATGATTGGACTTTTGTGTCGTCCACGTGCTTACTGTCCGTAAGTAGTGCTTTACGACTGCCATGGGAGTAATTCAATTCAATATCTACGCTAACTAACTCAACCGAAACCGTGTAGCCCTGATTCGATTGAACAATGCTTTCCACCCAAGGATGTGATCAGGCTGTTCAAAATGGGGGAAATATTTGGTTCAGCCTAATGGAAAACTTTTCAATAATATCATAAAATATGATCAAAAATAAATCATATTATCGAACATTGTTGGGACAACCTTCTACCAGCGATTTGAAGAAAAAGATATGCTACACAGAAACAAAAAATGAATTTTAACAGGCGCGTAAGATTTCCCCTCGTATAATTCCAAGCCAAGGCAAGCGTAAACAACGAAATTGTTTGCAATATTTCATGTGCCATACAACAATGTATGCAAACATTAATGCAACAGACTAGATTCAGGCGTTATCGGGGTTCAATTTACATGAAATATCCCATTATTTTCTGCCAAATCTATCATTCTCTTTACGTGCATTTGAAAACGCAGAATATTCAATATTTCTTTTTGTCTGTGTATGAATGGACACATAAACAAGGAAGAGTGTCTCCAAAACAGAAATCCACCATACATTAGATCACACGATGGTTCTGTGAAGTTCTGGAATAAATTTTGTGTGTGCGGATTATAACCGGTTCATCCTTTGGCACAAGCTTATGCAGAGCTACTAGTATCAAGCGACATGATGGATGAATTTTGCTTTTGTCATGATGTCGGTGGCTTGTTTGACGAAATGGGCCTTAAACAAGAACCGTAAAAGTGGCAACTATTCATCGATAGCTCGTCAAAAAGTTTAAAAGCTGTTCTGCTGTATAATGGAAATAAGCCTTCTTCTATTCTTCTAGTAACACATTCCAAATTGCAAAAGGAAAATTATGACAGTACTAAACTGTTACTGGATTACTTGTGTTTTTCAAAATATAGTTGGAAAGTGAGTTGGGATTTTAAAATGATCGTTTTTCTCATGGGTCTTCAAGGTAAGAAATGATAATTTTGCATGTATTTTTTATAAGGGTGAGCGATATTTTGCAAATAACATTATTTTGTCGTCTCTATGGACAATAAATAGGTGTGACAGTGAAACATGAAATACGCATATGTTAACGTTCAACTGGTTTAAATTTTCCTCGTATATTAATTTCAAATAAGGTCTGTATGCGCAATAATCCGGACACCTCAAAACATGAGGAAAACATAAATTTCGCATTATATATCCGTCGTAGTTGTTTATTTCAGATCCATGGGATGTGTTTGAACAATTCGTGAAGACAAAACATAGTTATTCGGTATTTGCATAAAATTTTTGAACTTTGCGCTTAACTCCGTCCATTAGGGTTTGTACAGACTCTTCAGGAATCGTAGAAGCCGTCTTTGTCCAAATTAGCTGCAAGTGTTTGATGTCTTTGATTCCTTGCTTCTTTCCAGAAAGCTTGCGCTTCATCAGAGCCCAATATCTCTCGATTGGTGTTAGCTTTGGGCGATTCGGCGAGTTTGAGGTTCTTGGAACAATGTTTACTTGATTTGCTTGGTACCACTCCATCACAGTTTTAGCATAGCGGCATGATACCAAATCGGGCCAGAATAAAGGTTTTTCTTTGTGACTTTTGATGAAGGGTAGCAATCGCTTCTGCAGACACTCTTCCGGATAGATCTCCTTGTTGATTGTGCCAGCAGTGACGAAAGATTTACTCTTTTGCCACACGTGCAAATTGCTTGCCACACAAGGTATTTTTGGGAAATTTTGATGCCTTCAGCTGTAGCATTTCTGACCATAGCAGAATAAAAAGCCAGCCCTGGAAGCTGCTTGAAATCCTCCAGGACATAAGTTTCATCGTCCAGAACAACGCATGCAAACTTCACCAAATATTCGCAGTACAAACGTCGAGCCCGTGATTTTGCTGCCAAGTTCTGTTTGTCGTTGCGATTTGGAACTATTGTTACTTTAAACGACTTAAGTCCAAAACGACCTCCCTATTTTACGAGCCACCGTTCTAATGGAGAGATTTGGGTTTTTCGTTAATATCCTTTTCACCTTTCGGTCCATGACAGGATCAGCGCGTCCAATGTTTTGGTCACTTTTTGCAAGGTCCCGTATTGACAAGTCGTAGGCCCGTACAAAATTCGCTCGCGTACTTGTTTTTCTTTCGTCGCCATCTTGAATACTAAACATGAAATGTAAACATCAATCAAAGCCTTTTTCATCATAGACTCTCAGCTAAACCACCGTGAAATTTTTTCATTCCTACGTGCAATATTTCAAAAGTTACAATGATTTGAAGGTGTCCGGATTAATGTGGATACAGATTTTAACATCATAACCTGAACTTAGTTGAAGAACTTCGCTGAAGTTCTTTGCAGAACCTCCCAGAAGTGCCTGCCTAAAGTTCTCCAGAGAACTTCCTTGATGTTCTCTGCAGAGCTTCCCTGAAGTTCTCTGGAGCACTTCCCTGGATTTCTTTGCAGAGAACATCATGGAAGTTCTGCAGAGAACTTCAGGATAGTTCTGCAGAGAACTCCAGGGAAGTTCTTCAGGAACTTTGCTGAAGTTCTCTACAGAATTTCCCTGAAGTTTTCTGCAGAGCTTCCCTGAAATTCATTGCAAAACTTTCTCCTAGGGGTTCTCTGAAGAACTTTCGTAAACTTCCCTGAAGCTCTCTGAAGAACTTCCCTGAAGTACTCTTCAGAACTTCCCTGGAAATCTCTCAAGAATTTTCCTGAAATTCTCTGAAGAACTTCCCCGAAGTTCTCTGCAGAACTTCCCTGAAGATCTCTGCAGAATTTCCCTGAAGAATTCTGCAGATCTTCCCTTATTTTGAAGTCGGTCTCTACATTGGAGACGACGAGAAAAAACTTTAGTGATCGTCAGTCGGTGCGAATCAAAACAAACCCAAAAAAGGAGAGAGTTCCTCTCCCATGTGCGCATCAGTAAACAGAGTGCACACAATAGATCGCTAGAATAACTATACAAGCCACAGTGGTACATGAGCGTCTTCCAACCGGACATTTTTGCCTGTTGAAGTGGCGGACTTAGTCCGTGCTCCTTCAACCTACCCCGCAGTGGGATGTTAGGCAAAAATGTCCTTGGTTCGAGTACCACTGTATACATGCCCTTTTCGCTCAATTTTCCTAAAAAACATCTGTTACATTTCCAATCCTGCCGCACACTAGCGGAACTATCAAAAAAAAACTTTCTCTTCATATCTTTCATTCTAGCCAAAAACATTGTTGTTCACTCTTGGTGCCTCATGGTGATGAGCGAACATCTCCTTCTACATCATAATCGTTACTCCTCGCACGGAGAATATATAACATAACAATTAATGTATTCATTTTACCATTTTATTCGTATTTTATTTACAGTCCATACGCAAATGCCCGCACCTTGGCCTTAACCCCGGCCATAAGATTCTGCACAACCTGTGAATCAACCGTTTTTTGCATGTAAACCCATACTTTCTTCAGTTCCTCGACTGTCTTCACTACCTTAGGTCGTTTAAGAAGGTGCTGCTTCATAATCGCCCAGTACTTCTCGATGGGGCGGAGCTCCGGAGTGTTGGGAGGGTTGAACATTTTCGGCACGAAATTGACCTTATTGTCCGCATACCACTTCAGCACCTCCTTGGAGTAGTGGCATGAGGCCAAATCCGGCCAGAAGATTGTTGGGACGTTGTGGGCCTTCAGGAGAGGAAGCAGCCGCTTCTGGAGGCACTCTTTTATGTACACCTGTCCGTTCATCGTGTCCTGGGTCACGAAAGGTGCACTCCGCTTCCCGCACGTGCAGATGGCTTGCCAAACCAGGAATTTTTTCGCAAATTTGGACATCTTCTGAGTGCGGACATGCTCCGGAACGCTGAACTTATCCTTGGCCGTGAAAAACAGGTTGCCGGGGATCTGTTTGAAGTCGGCCTTCACATATGTTTCGTTGTCCATGATGCAGCATTGAACTTTTGTCAGCATGTTGAGGTAGAACTTCCTGGCACGGGTTTTGGCGGACTTGTTCTCGTCGCGATTAGGGGCCTTTTGTACCTTGAACGTTCGAAGCCCAGCCTTAGTTTTGGCCTTCTGGACAAAACTTCGGCTTAGGTGCAGCTTCTTATCCACATCCCGAACGGAGGCGTTCGGATTTCGGTTGAAGGCCCCAACTACGCGGTTGTGATTTTTGGTGTTGTACGGAATACTTTTTCCTTCACTTCTGGGCTTCCGATCGGTGGTCAACCGATCCTCAAACCGCTTAATCATTCGCGACACCGTGGAATGCGTGAGTCCCAACGTTTTAGCGATGGAACGATGCGAGAGATCCTTGTTCTCGTGATGAATGTGCAAGATTTTATCACGCACGAGCTGTTCTTTCGACTCCATTTCCGCGAGTTTTGATCACAGGACTTTGAAATGCACTATGAACTAAATCCACCCAAATTTTCATTAAATTCTACCCAACGGTTAAAAAGTGAGAGCAATTTCATAGTGTGGCAATTTCATCGTGGACACCCTTTAGGCCTATTTCGTCTGCTACTAACAGACTTCTTCAGTGTCGAGTGCTCGACTTGCTGAAGAAGTCTGTTAGTAGCAGACGAAATAGGCCTATCTGTCAAAAGATAAGCTCGTAGTAGAATTAAAAGGAATTTGCTCGCGTTTACTAGCGAGAATTTGAAAAATTGTTTCAATGTTTTATTATTTTTTTTTTTTCAAAAGTGATCAAATGAAGTGTTAATTTTAAATTCTCGTAGTTTGCTAATCACAATCGTTTTACTTATACGCTTAAAAAAGTTTTTTTTTAATTAGTGTTTAAAAAAAAGTGAAAGTGGTCTATTTCAGTTTGCCTTCGTACATATGCACGGAATCGCACTCATTCAATATTGTTAGTTTATGTACATATTACGGAGCTCAAGAAAACATTTTTTTGATCGGAATGGAATGCTTTTAAAAAGTCCCTGCAATTGGGAACTTTATTCCATGAATATGAAATTTTCTGAGTCTAATGCTCGTTGCTGAAGGTATGTGCCGATAGACCGGAAGTAAGCAGAGGAATTAATATCTAAATATAGGCAGTTCTTATTATAGATTACATACAGCTTTATCGAATGTCTCAGGTGCTGAATAAACTGCTTAAAACCCGTCCCGTACCCTATATCTTCGTTGACAGAGTTGTGCCTTGAAAAAAAAATCCAAATTCAAATAACATAAGCTTCACCCCTTTTTTGAATTTAGGTTTCTCGCTAACTTTGTCCATGTTTCCAAAAAACAGCTTTCGTTTGTTACACTCATCCCGTAGTTTATTTAGTAAAAGGTTTTGGTTAATAGGGCTGAGCTATAAAAATTGAAAACGGATTGACGTTACAATGGTTGGTTGTTATCGAGGTTTTTATGTATTATTTTCTACGTTCAAATGCCGTGTCCGATATGACATTGGTTTTCGATTAAATCCACCCCAAGATACCCCAACGAGCAAAATTCGACTGTACACTCCTTCACAATTGAAATTAGCTGCAAATGCATGGGCAATAAAAGTCACCATTTTCAACAGCAGGCGGAACCACTAAAAGTTTTGCTGCCTTCAATTCAGACAATCCAATTTCGCCTTGTTTGAATTTTCCACTTGAACTATCTCCATTATACCGAAAGCAGTATTTGTAGTTAGAAGTTTCAATGTACTTTTTTCTATCTAATGGACTCTGATATCCACCACGGCACGTGGTGTGCTGTGATATTGGATTTTTCTGTTTTCCTTTCCACAACCAGTATCATTACTCAAAATCTACTTTCCATTTCCCTCTCCTCCACCACAGGTTGTGCGAATGTTCATCATTGTGGTGACCATTTTCGCCATCTGCTGGCTGCCGTACCACCTCTTCTTCGTGTACGCCTACCACAACAACCAGATGACATCCTCGAGCTACGTTCAGCAGCTCTATCTCGGCTTCTACTGGCTGGCCATGTCCAACGCGATGGTCAATCCGATAATCTACTACTGGATGAATAGCAGGTGAGTGCCACGCTTACGGTGGTTCGTGGTCCGTCCATTTTCATTAGGCCAGTTAACCGAAAGTAAGGCCATCACTGTCTCATCGGGACGTTTCTAATCTTGCGTTTGTTTGCAGATTTCGGGTGTACTTTCAGGAAATTATCTGCTTCTGCTGTTTGCAGTTCATCAACTCCCGGATGAAGGATGGCATGCCGCAGGGTGTGCTGCTGAACAAAAACTCCAACTCCGAGCTGGGCCGGTACCGTTCCTGTAAGTAAGGCTCGCTCGTTCGTCATAATCCATGTATGTACTGTGTTTGCATTCGGAAAACGTAGCGCTTTGTGTAGTGAGAATGTGTGTGCGTTTACTTTGTCAATGTGAGGTTTTTACGGCTTGTGTGCGGCAGGAGAGCGAGGATTTTTTTTCCGTTTGGAATAAAGCCAACGGAGGCTTTTAAGCTCAAGCAAATCTATTTATTTCCCCGAAATGAAATCTTCAATTGCACGATCAATTTTTTGGGATATCACAACAACAACCACTTTCTAGAGATTTTTTTCCCTGAAAAAAAAAATTAGTGGTGGATTACATCAAGGATGTAAGCGCAAGGTTCACGTAGGACCAAGTTGGTTTATAGTAATAATGGTCATCTAATTTAAACGTATCATTTCACATGGTTGGTTGAAAAAGTTATGGAATTTTGCGTTTGACCAGTCCCTTCTTATGAATTTTGCTCTATACTGCACATTTGTGATCCTCATCTTTCTGGACCA